>JAQGAC010002030.1:0-11543 GCA_034696585.1 Isotomurus maculatus
CCTTCACGTGGCATTTTGTGGTATTTGTTTCACCCCTACCCCCCCTCTACTAGACCACGAGGTTTATGGACAGCCCCTTATTGTGCTTGTATGACATTAAATTAAAATTTTCTACTTGGCCACATATTGGTAGGAGTGCTTCACAAACCATTAAACATTTTAAAGCTAAGTGGTGTATCTCGATAAACGGCTTTCAGAATTAGACTCTCCTTCAGACTGCGGTTGATGAGGACCACTCCCTTTGCCTCCCACAGAACCTCTGCTAATCTCGCCAGCTGGTCATTCATGTGGATGGGGTCGCAAGGCAGCCAGGAGATATTGATACAAAGGATGTTAGTTTTGAGGACGACCAAGCAGAGGTTAGAAGTACCCGTTGGCGTATCCGCGTTGTTTTCTACTTGGATGGGGTTACCCTGTGAAACTCGAGGGGACCTGCTGCACTGGCCAGCGAGAACGACTGCTCCACAACCCCACCAGTCACGCTTAAAGAAGTACACAGCCCATATATGACTAAGAGGTTTAAGAATCAGTCAAATCATGAACTCTCAATCAGTCTGCAGCAAGAGAAATTAGGAAAGATTAGGTTTCGAAGTTGTATACTTCAGGTGGCATGGGGAGGCCTTAATTCGTTGACTTACGACTGCAAAGCGATGAAGTTGACGCGGTTTCAGTGACGAAAGCCAAAAGGAGTTTAAACGTGCGGTAGAAGCAAAATGGGAAACTTTGACGGACTTCCGACTGCCCCGGTTTCAGGTACCCATCTTCCAGCATAGCCGTCGTCTCTTGTAGCAGTGAAACTCATTCAATTCCTAATGTCAAATATACGTGACAGTTGTCAAGTTTAGCAAAGGTGGATTAATACTGTGAAGGATAACTTAGTCATTGTCATAGTCATAGTGTTGTTTATTTCTGTGACAAATAATACATAATCGCTTACACAATTCTCTTTAGCATTAGGTCACATTTAAGAAAAATAAAATAAACCACTCTCATTAAATTAATAATCACGAAGTTCGCTAACTTAATAATAATTATCAACAAAAATTCTATTCTCAATTAGAGTTGTCATTAGCTACTTTATCAACATCTAACAATTTTGCCAAATTAACCGTTGAAATACTTAAACAATTAAAAATTCTAGATTCTGATCGTACACATTCTTCATTTCTGCATAAAATGATGGCATGTCGAAGAACTTTTTCGAACTGATGAACACTTTCCAGACATTGCATCTTAGTAGGCAAAGCATTCCAACATTTCGTAACTTGATAGTAGTAGGCACTTTTTTCTTGTTCACTATTCATTCTCGGGAGAATAAAACTCCATCTATTTCGTGTATGTGATGATGCAGACGATTTTGTAAAGAATTGCGTTAGACCCAAGGATAAAGATGTCTTCTGGATGAAGTGTTTATATAAAAATATGACAGAATAAAACTCGTAACGCTCCGCACTCATTAGCCAATTCAGCTTCTCAAACACCTTAACTTTGTTCTTTGTTCGAAAATATTGGCTGGGAAGTAAAACTCGTGCCGCCCGGAGGAGGATGTTGTCTAATCTCAGGTATTTTGAAATTGGTAAATTACCCCACACAGGCAAACAGTAATCTAAAACACCTAAGACTAGTGAGGTAACAATTATGTGCAACCATTTATAGGAAATAGATTGCTTATGGCGATTAAGCATACATACACGATTGTTCATTCTTTCACACACAACATTAAAATGATCATTATAATTAAGGCTTGTGTCTTACAGGACACCCAAATATTGAAAATTCTGTACTTCCTCAAGTTGCTTCGCCACAGCTAAAATAGTCAACTTATTATTTCACTTGTTGCATGTCTTCATTACCATACACTTTGTTTTGTCTAAATTAACTCTCCTGTCATTTAAATCAGACCACTTAAGCTATGAGTTGAAATCTTTCTGTAATTTGAAGTTTAATTCTTCAATGTTTGTTGCGGTGGAGTATAAAATTAAATCATCCGCATACAAAAGACATCGTGAATGACTGAATAAATTAGGAATATCATTAATGTAGAGAGAAAATAGAAGTCCAGACAGTGAGCTTCCTTGTGGTGTCCCTCTTACAATTGGTTGTGATTTAGAAAGACTATTACCCATCTGAACACTAATTTTTCTATTGTTAAAATAGCTTGAAAACCACTTAATAATATTCATGGAGATTCCCATACTTGTCAGTTTGGTCATCAATTTCATGGGTTTAATTGTATCAAACGCTTTTTTAAAATCCACAAAAAGCATTCCAGTCAATTTCTTCTCTTCCATGGACTGCTTGACATGATTGGAGAGATTCAGAATGGCACTCTGAGTAGAGCATTGCGGTCTATAACCATGTTGACAATCAGTAATTATTGAATTACGTTCAACAAACGACAATAATCTTAAATACATCAACTTTTCTAAAATTTTTGAAGTAGACGATATAATAGAAATAGGACGATAATTTACACACTTATTCTTCGTTCCTTTTCCTTTATACACACAGCTGACTAAGGAATGCTTTAGACGATTGGGCATTTGTCCTGCAATTACAAATTCATTCAAGAGCTTACACAAAATTGGAGAAAGTTCATCACTGAAAATCTTGTAGAATTTGGCAGGGATTCCATCAATGCCAATAGGTTTGTTGGTTTTAAGATGCTTTGATATGATTAGTTGAATGTCCTCAGCCTCGAACGAAATATCAGATAGCATTGGTTGTTGAGGAGTCCCACCTGGAGACTTCGTTGTGGCGCTGCAACTATCAGGTTGTTGTTGAGGTGTGTCAACGGGAATAAGGTCATCCACAACAGTTGAATAATAATTGCACATGGCATTTGCAATATCATTCTCTTTCACTTGACCTACCTATTTCAGTATTACAATAGGAACTGTGTTATTGTGAACCTAAATATCAGTCTCTGAGGTAGAATAATAAGTAAATGGTTAGCATGGATGCGAGTTCATCTGTTGTTGATATGATGGGCGAGTATAGCGCGAGGCGATTCGCTGTGGATAATTTGCCTCCCACAAAATCATTGTGGTCCTATTCAAGTACGCCACTGACGCTTAGGAGAAGGACAAAAAAGACATTTCCATAGCAACACAGGGAGCTCAAATTGGAATTCAAGTTCGCAAAGGAATATCGCTAATGTTCACGGCTCCTCCAAAATCCACAGGATGCAGGGTTTAATGTGACAAATGAAGTTTTAAGGTGAAATTCAGGCAAACAGGGAATACGACGAGAAGCATATGTCTATTTCATAATATGATTAAGTTTTCGGATCCTTTGGACTTGTGATGCGGTTATGAAACGGATAGCCAATATGTTGATTTAAAATTGAGTAGGATATATTTTAGTGCCGCTACTTATGACATTTTAAAGCAATTTTATTTCAGTGAGTCAAAGTGTAAGTTTACAAGGAAAGAACGTGCAGTCAATTGTGAAATAAAAGAAGAACAATTGTGATTTGTTGGTACATATTCAACAAAGACCCGGTGAATGGGGGCAAAATATTCATATTAAGGTTGTGAGGGATAATCGTGGAGAATAAATGGGGCTTGAAATGGCAGGCAATGGTTTTGGGTAAGGTTTTAGTCCTCAGCCTTGTGTTCCGGTTACTCCGAAGGATCAGGCTGTAGGAAGGACACGATGTGTACTTGTGATCAGTAATAAAGTGTTATATTCACTAACCTGACAGGTTCCAAGATTTCCACCCTCGACTCCATCCTCCGCCACGCATTTCGAGCCACTTGCACAAGGACACATCGTCATATACACATGATCCTTCAACAAGTGCTTGCTGGGTTTAACCTCACATCGTTCATCATCGTCATGGAGTTTCTTACAACGACCTAGCATTCCAAATTTCACGCAGCATTCGTCCTCTTGACATTTATTCGCATCTCCCATGCAAGTTAGTGCTGTAATTTATAAATTGAGAATGAAATCACAATTTATTTATAGTTAATACAAACTAAATTTTCAGCACATTCAAAGTGGTGGTTATGTTTCTGCAACAAAGTAGTATTAAAATATTGCTTTTTGATTGAAAGGGTATAGTAATAAAATCATGGTTTTGATTCACTCACCAGCAAGGGCTGAACCAACAACAAGTAAAAGTACTGCAAGGGTCACAAAACGGGACACCATTTTAGCTGATTCAAAGTTGTCTGGGAATGTAGAATCAAAGCGTTGTCTTTGTCGAATGGATTCAGATGCTTCGTCTTCAGATTGGCAGTTGGAAGTACTCAAGTTGGGATGGGTGTCTGTGCTTTTTATTTGGAAGTCAGGATTGACCTTTGATTATACATACAAAAAATGGCTTGACTGGCGTATACCATTATCAATATTTGAGCCTTACTAGGAGGAACTTTGCATAGACAGTAGAGTGAATGGTTGTGTAATGTACCAAAAGACTCGGTCTGGCATTGCAGAAATTGGGTGTGAAGTCTGTTCCATGTAAATATAATATTGGGATCTGCAAGGTCCACGTTTAGCGTGAGTCCCCACTAGAATTACATGTGAAGCACCTCCCCTCTCCTCTCCCACACATGTAACTGAAGTGAAACAAAAATGCCGGTATCTTCGCATGTTGAGCTCCTGGCACAAATGAAATACAAAATTGTGTGGACCTGCAGAGTCAAAAATGGTTTTTACACGTAACTGAATCCAGTTACAATCCGTGATTTTCGCTGCCAGTTGAATTGAATTGAGTACCACACTCCCCTAATTCTGCTCTCAGTTTAACCCCCTAAAGTTACTGGGCTTGAAGCTTAAGGTCTATTATACGGCGGCAAGTTGGCATTCGTGATAACATTCTTCCACACTAAACACTTTCAATATATAGCAAAAGATGCTTGATTGTATGAAACTAACTTAGGAGAACGAAGGGTACTAATAAAGAATTCGTTGATGAATTTACGAAGCGTCTAATTTTTGTTGGCAGTTAAAATTCGGATTTCAATGGTTTTTCATGCAATATACACTAAAAAATATCGAAAAGGCTGTGGGTTGAGAATGTTGAAGTGCAGTGAAAAGCCTGGAGAGGAGAGATAGAATGACAACTGTGACTGACAGAGGAAATGAATTGACGTAACGACAAACGGGTATATATAATAATAATAGGACACGTTTAATTTAGTCACAAATACGAGAAGGTCTTAATACAAAAACAGAGTCGACGTTGTTTGCAAGAATGATCACATAGGAATGATCGTAGACAAAGAGATCAAAGAAGAAATGATGATTTTTGTAATTAATGCAGGTAGTATTTATAAGTTTTGAGAGAATAGAGAATGAAGTTAATGACAATAGTGCAATGTCAAGGTGTGCATTGTCTCACACTTGAACAAAGAGAAGTAGGTCAGAATAGAAGGTAAAACATAACTAAAACCCGCCCTACATAAAATAAGGAGAAGGAACGAAGGGAGACGGTTATTCATATTTGACATGCTAAAACAGTGGTGGGAAGGTAAAGGCCAACGCGATTACTATATGCTTAAATTGCAGCACACGGGTCATAGGCCTCAACGAACCGTACGCGTACATTGACATTCGTTTACCAAAATTTCTAAGGTCTCTAAAATCATATATTGTTAAATAGACACAGCTTCATTTACTCACAGTGTTATTACTTATTTGAAATACTGGACCTCGAACTCATTGTCAGCATCTTCCATTATATGTACTATCACATATATCCTCTTCATTTTACTAAATATAAATTTGAAATGAATCGCGTATTTGTTATTCAAGTATGAAATCGTCTGCCATTGTGTGGATAAAAACTCATAGTGCGGTGTAAAACGCTTCTTGTTTGCACAACGCATAAAGCTCTGTTTGATTTAACTGCAATAACCTTTACTCCCAGTACCAGAGTTTCTGGCTTCAAGATTAAACCCTTTTTTTCTCTATAAAACGTTTTTTGGCTAATTTCAGCTAAATCATTTGAAATTACACATTTTAGAAATCCCATCAAGGATAACATGAAACGCGGAAACCTTCAAAATGAAGTGTAAATATCATTCTACACCTTTGTGACTTTGGATTAACTTAGCATTCAGATTCCTGGACTCTCAATTGCTTCGTTTACAATATCAGCTTTTTCGTTGGGTCAATGAAAACGCATTAATGCTAATTGTCCATTTGATTAGAAACCAAGCGCCTAGGGAATCTTTGACAAAAGCTTCAGTCATTGAGATCCACCCGGGGTAATGGCTTGTGATGGATTTCCTTATTTTCAGGCAGAGGTTTGTAAAGAATAGCCAGGCATGGGCACAGCTATTCCCACTGTGAATTACACAGGCAGGTCTCCCTGCATGCTTAATGAAGGAAACATCCTCCAGCTCATCTGCTTATGCGGATTAGCTGGAGATGTCCCATACATCTGCAGCACCATGCCACAAATACAAACTTCCTTCCTTACCTGTAACTGAGAGGTTTCCTCTTTCCAAAGGGGAAATCTCCTCTCAGTTGCTTGCTAAATCCGATCCTGTCTAGTACTCGGCGTCGTTCAGTCCATTAACTGAAAATTTCAGTTCAGTTCAGTTCATTTCTGTTGCAACAAATTTTTGAACTGGACTGTTTGCATTCTGTGACAAACTGAAAACAGCAGTTCAGTGATGAACTGAAATGAAACTGAAAATTTGAACTACAGTTCTTTCAGTGCAAAATGAAAACCAAACTTTCAGTTTTAACGTCAAATTTTACGCAAAAAAATATTTTGGGTTTAAAATCTCACAAAATATATAAAAAACTACGGTGCTTTTACCATTTTCTGCTTAAGTATGGCTTGGTATGTACCTTGTTCGATGACACTGGCAAAAATAAGAAACAAAACGACTTTTTAATGCATATTTGGTAGTTACGAAAAAAATGGGCGACATAGTTCACCAGTTCAATTCAGGTGAAATGAACGGAACTGAACTGGTTTTAGATTCGTCACAGAAGAACTCAAAGGTTTGAGCTGGTTCAGCATTGGAAATGAACTGAACTGAGAAAACCTGATACAACCTGAACGACGGCGAGCACTAATCCTTTCTGTCTCTTAATCAGTAGATTTTTTATTTTTTGTTCTTGGAAACTTCCATTTCCAGGAAACTTATTAGTAATCTTAGTTGCTGAGGGAAGTTGGAACTTCCCTCAGCTAGTGTTAAGTGTTCATTTCCTTGACGGGTTAGAAAAGCCAATTCGGTCTTTCTTTTCTTTGATTTAGGGGAAACTTGGGGAAACTTATTTTCACTTTTTTCTTCTTCTCCAGCTTTACTTTTGCCACCCCATGTTTTGGAGTTTTCTGGTTCCTGGTCCTAGCAACCAGGGTTAGTTTGTGGAAATAAACTAAGGTTCCTTCTGTGTGGTAGCTGTTGTTAGAACTGAGGCGTGAGATCTAATGAGGTGAGGTGAGCTATGAGTAAATGAATTAAGAATGAGAGACCGAAGGTGTTGCTGATCTCGCATTCAGTTCAAGACTGCTTTATTAAGGTGGAATCTCAACCTCTGTACCTGCAGACTACAACTGGTTGTACTAACCTATGTGTTTAATCCTAACACTGTGCCAGAGATCTCGCAAAACTGATTCCGGCGAAGCGTGTACTGAACTTGTGACAGCTGCCCCATATGAACGGTCGACAGGTTGCGTAGGAGTTTGTAGGGGTCAGATGTCAAATCACAATTAGGGGTAAAGTGAGATTCCCGAAAGGGTCTATAAGGGTCACGCCCAATTTTCCTTCGGTTCGGATTACAAAGCCCCGTCATAACATCAAAGGCTTAGGCTGTATATATGTAAATAGGATTAGTGTTGAGTGGATGGGTGGCGTGGCGTGGCATAGAGCGGCCTTTTGCCGTCCCATATAGTATTACTATAAGTTAGAATATTTTCTATTACGGTGGATCGAGCCCTGATTAGAGGCCCTTACCGCTCCTGTACACAATTACGTGTAGAATCCAAATTAGTTCAGAATAAAGCCCACAATCGTTAAATTGCATTAGACCTATCTTTTCGGTTTTTCTCAGATTATTGCATCTGGATTTCGTTTTGATTTTCATCGTGGCTTTCATTAATTGTTATATTAAGGGAATTGAGATTTAATAGTCTGGGGTAAGGCCGCCGTGAGATTAGGTGCATAGGACGTGGCAAATCCTAACACACTAGCCTCAGCCGAGCCCAGCTCTACAGTTTTCAGATGACAAAGTACTACTCGTTCTCTGAAGTGCTGTGTTCTCTTGCCTTCAACATTTCAACGGATTCAATTACTACAAGCTTTTTCAGAAAAATACGTGCGTGCGAGATTCTTCAGTTGCAATTAATAATGTGTGGACAGCATCTTTGTTCCTCCACATGTTAATGAAACGTATATATGATTCTTCAGTTTGTAACACCGTGTATTTACGGACAATCATTTTACAGAAACAGTTGTTTTAGCAGCATATAGCACGGGTTAGATTTAATTATATCAATACGCCTTATACCTGGTAGCCACAGAAACTTTTATAAGCTTTCGTATACCTCTTTGAATCATTCGACTGTCAATGCCAGTTGGAATGATAAAAGTTGTATGATGGTAAATGTTACAGCAATGAATACTGAAATCCCTCATCCATATATGGCTATCAAATAAGTTTATGAAACTGGAATTATTGCGCAACCATACTTGGTTTCGCAACGCAACAAGCGTCACAAATCAAAAAACCCTACAATGTAAGTTTCGCTCAGAATGCCAAGTTTATGATTAGAAAATTGTGTTCAATAGCAACAACACACTCCTTAGACGTGTTTATCTCAGAGCATGCTTTAGCATTTGAAGCAAACAATGAACTTATACACACACACACAGTGTGTGTTCGCCCCATCAGAGCAGAGGACCTCAGGTAGCGAGTTATTTTGGGAGAGAAAAAGGGTCGGATGAAGAAGCCCTTAACTTTTGCGTCTATAATACTCCATTATCTGATCACATCGGGCCAACCTTAGGAAGAAAAGAATTACATATTCGCATTCTAGAAAACACTTATTTTGAAAACACCTTTTGTGAATTATATGGTATTTTTTGCGTCCTAAATTAGAATCTAATTGTTAAAATCATTTTAAGCTCAGGAATCGAAACATATACTCTTAGAATCGTGTCTAATCATCCTCTTGGCGAGTAGTCATTAAGTGAATTGATTCAAATATTCATCGCTGGAAGAATAATTCTGTTATAATACTATCGTGATCTTGGGTAGGTTGCAAAATGTGATTTCATTTGACTTTTGGTTAAGGTACTTTCCTTACTTGGAAAACTGTGTATGCCATCAACATGAAATACAACCCAATGATGTAAATACATATAACTCGTGATTGCTTCACTCCCATTAAATCATTTTCCTGGCGATAGCCAAACAAGGCTTATTCAGATTTCAAATAGCTTAATGATTATCTGACAACCGATTCCTGACAACGAGAGGAATGGTAAAACGATGGTAAGTGTCACAGCGATTCAATTTCCATTTAGCTAAGGAATAAACTGAGCACATTGAAATCATTTCACAACCTTAATTTCTGTCGCAAAAACATGATACTTTTATTGGGAAACCAGTATCACATGTCTCAAAGCCAAATACGAATGTCTGTCTCTGAGCTTCAAATGTTATGATAAGAAAATTTGCCTGAATAGTAAAAACACACTTGATAAACGTTTTTTTTGCAGAGTATGTGATAGCATTTAAGGTCGATATTGAACTTTGACTACAGTTTTGATAATCATAACGATTTAAGTATATCAATGTTACTGACGAATGCTATAAGTATGTTTTTACGTAATATTGGTTCAAATATCTTACATTTCGACGATTAATATTACTTAAACCAGTAGGATTTCAGCAGATATTTCAGCTTTGTTAATATTTCCTCTGTTCTCTTTTTTAATTAGATTTCTCCTCTCTCTGAAACCTCTTTATAATTTGAAGATATATGTAACAGCCTGGTTCATATGGAAGGATGTCCCTATGCTATAAAATTTAATTTTCCTAAATGTGCATGTGGAAGATATACACGGTTCAATATTTATTATACATCCCTATCTGGCTATTTTCGTCCTTCCTGAAAAATAAGAGGTTAAAGTCTCAATATATTAGAAAACTAGATTTCTAACGAGATATATTAACTGTTTTATTTTACAATAATATCTTACTGTAGTAACAACAACACAAGTCACACTTTAAGTTAAACGAACAATAGCTACATGTGACTTCCAATTAGTGTATTGTTTATAGACTGGTACACATAGTCCGAAATATATATCTCAAAATCCCCTTCCCCTACATGTTTATTCAGGGATTATATGGCCAGCGTTCATTAATGTATTAATGTATGGGAAAGGAGTATGTGTGAAAACCTGACTGATCAAATAGGTTATTATGACTGCAGCGAGGGTAGTTAGCAAAATCAATAGACATTATAAAGAACTACTGTGTCAAATTGCTAATTTTTTGAATCCAACTCCAATTTTTATTGAATGCTTTATTTAGCATTTCCTTGAATCTACCAAACTTAATTCTTCACTCGTAGGTAACTTTCAATGATAAATATTTCATAAGCTATTTGATTGCAATTTTCCAATCTTAAGTTATTGAAGTCTGCGAATACTTACTCTACAGTGGAACAGGTTGTAAGGATTTATAAACTGGAGTGTGGATGTGGATGCTATAGTGCCAGCACATGAGACAGTTAAACCTCCATTTTTTCATTTCGATTCATAATTCCCTTATCTTTGTTCCAGACAGAGTGTATAAATAAAATTGGTTTTAAAAATAAGGTCAGTGATAAATACTGAAGTATTGAATGGAGAAGTCTTCCCAATTTGCAAGACAATGTTTAGTACCTATGTTGTAGTACTTAATATAACGAAGAAGTGTAACACAGTTGAGTTACTCAGATGAAAAACTCTTTGTGTGCATCAATGACCAACTAATGAGATTGAGAATCAAAGTAGTATATAATACCCCCAATCTCCGTACGTGCATTAATGACGATGATACATTATTACAACTACATCTTCTAGGTTTCCGTTGGAGTATACGAGATTTTAAATTTCGAAATAGTATGAGATTTCTTATTGTGTTCCGAGATTAACTGTTTTAGGTAGCAAGGTGAGTGATTTTCTTAGGTCGAAGGAAAAGGTGAAGTCAATCATCTGCTTGCCAGCCAAATAACTCGATCCGATCCGTCTAGTGGTTTTATTTTCGCTTACTGTTAGCGTATAAAATTGAAGGGTAGGTTTCTAGACATGAGTAGTAGTAGTAGTAAGTCTTTATTTCTCGATTGATGTGGCCAACAGCCTATACAATCTATAAAGTGAATTTGTATTGGAAAGTTAACTTTGCAGAATACACGGTATAATTCTAATTGCAAGCATAGCTTTCAAAAAGCTATAGATATTATTAATAACCTCTTCATTTACATTATAGAATAGGAACGAAAGATAATCATCCCTCTCCTTTGGTATTACATAATTACCTAAAAATTTATTTCTAATTGCATCATACTTTACACACTTAAACAT
>JAQGAC010002031.1:0-11535 GCA_034696585.1 Isotomurus maculatus
TACAACAGTGACTTGTAAGAAACCGTTTTAACTTAAAGCACGAACCTGATCTTCCACAATCAGAGCAGCTCACTAGTTCTTCGGGACCACCCGACTTTTTGTTTTCTCCAGCATCTCCCAAACAGAAGTCACAGTAAGGAGATGGCTGAACTCTTGGTTTCCCTTCATCCGGCTTTTTCGGCAAATTTGGATCATCGGTCGAGGGACCTGCACCCCGATTTTCGCCGCTGCTACCTGCATGTACGTTAAGCCCACTTCTTTCAACGCCACGGTCTCCACTTGGCATGTGGGGATTACTATTGGAATTTGGTGGAGGCATAACCCCTGGAGGTCCAGGTCCTACACCTGAGGGCATGCTCCTCGGCGGCATTTGTGGGGGGTGATGTTGTGGATGCCCTGGATGTTGCTGCTGGTGGGGATGAGGAGGCATGAAAACTCCCGGAGGAGGGTGACCAGGATGCTGACCAGGAGGCATCCCTCCAGGTCCACCGTGATTGTACATGGACATTCCAGCTCCAAGCATTGGTCCACCATGTGTAGGCATTTGAGAATGTGGATGTGGTTGCTGCTGCGGAAGTAGGTGAGGTGGAGGCGGATGATGTCCATGCCCCATCATCTGAGGAGGTGGGCCCATCATTCCTCCAGGTCCTCCAGAGGGATTAGGCATTCCTTGTTGCTGCATATGAAGCGGGTGAGACGGGGGAAGTGGTTGTTGAGGCTGCAAAGTAGGAGGTTGGAGACCTCCTCCAGGAAGAGGCTGCTGTGGATGCAGAATTGGAGGCGGCATACCTCCTCGGCGTCTTGCAGCTGAAAATAAGAACGCAAACACTCAGTGAGGAATTGATATACATAATTTTCCTACACAAAATAAGTCAATAAAAATAATAAGCAAACTTAAGCTGGAGGGAATATATAGAGCAATTATTTCCACAAACAATTTGGACTAACCTTTCAGAAGTGTGTGATCACAAGAAGGAGAGACAGAGAGATTTAGATCGTTCGTTCCTTATGTGTACGACACATCCGAAAGAGTCCAAACTGCCTATGGAATAACTTCTGAACGCTTTCAATAGATTTTGTAGACACAAGAGTTAGAACCGAAACCTGAAGGAAACTAATAGTTCTGCTTATTCAAGGAGTGAAAATAAAGACTCATCTAACCATTTATAAATTACGTAAACTCGATATTAGTAAGTCTTTATTCCTTAGATCAATTTTTAAATTATAACTAGCGTTATTTAATACGTAATATCGGGAACAATTCGAAGCCTAATTTTTCAAATAGAAGTGTGGAAAAGTGCAAATTTTCGACCATTCACATCAGTCTTGGTGGATCACGCACACGAAACTAAACTATTACTGACTATTGCGACCAGATACTTAGCATCATACGAGACTGGCGTACGTTAACGCAACAAAATTAGCCGATTCAGCGCACTTATAAGCGCAGCACCATGAAACCAGACTCAAGGTTGATAGTACCGATTTAGCGATGAGTGAAGTACTTGATTACTTCTCAGATTTCTAACGCTATCTCACGTTTCGAACATTCTCATATTAACGTTCACAAAATGAAATGTAACATAAGATACAAAAAGAACACACATATAAGAATTGTTCGTCTCTCTTTCACTTCTCATCAGCTGACAACGCTGATGCGAAACTGCCTACAAGTCCGTTATTGTTATAAGAACTACTTCGCAGAAATCATACCTAGATAAATTTTCTGCGAAATCTTCAATATGTTTCTCTAACCATTACTTATAGTTCAATTTCAAGCGCTTGCGAGTTTGCGTTTCTCGTCTTTCTAGATAAGGCTGTGAAAACTTATGACCACAATTATGTTACGGACTATAAAACCATCGACATTTACAGAGCATAATAATATTACCAATTAACAACACAGGTTTCAATTACATAGTTTTAGCCATAATGGAAAGGCAAGTAGTGATCGGGAATGACTCAGGATCAAGGAGACGTAAACTGACTATGAAACAGGTCCTATCGTACCAGTGCACAGTAGAATATTACTAGCTCTAGCGCTTTGTATTCTCTACATTTCGAAACGGGTTCAGATCTATAAGTGTGAAATAATGAATTCGTTTGACGTTCCATTCTTTTCCAACAAGTCCAATACTACTAACTACCCAAAACATACAAGATGCGTGTGTCTAATTTGAAACTACTTAAGAATTTGCTTAAAAACAGTGGGAATCAAAGTCAGAAGGGCTGAAAATATTTAGTGGGCTTTCTGTAAAAACCTTCGTCTCTTTTTGGAGATGCAGGAACCATCTCTTCATCCTCCTCATCTTCTTTCTCTTTATGGGAATGTGTGTAGTGATAAGTAAGCCCTGGACGAGTCTTGTACCGAGCACCACATACTACATAGTCAAATGACAACATTTGTATCTAAATTCTTCACATTTCGACGTCTTGTCTCTTGTTATAAAAACACTTACGATCGCAGGCAAAGGGTTTCTCAGCATCTGTGATAGGATCGTACGTAATTTTCCGTTTGTTTTTGTTCTGTTGCTGACAAAAAATTAAGAAGAACGGTTAGATGCATCCCTCATGCGAAACAAATATATAACTTTTAAATGTATAGTAAAATCCTGTACCCGAGGAGCTTTCGGTGTAGCTTTCTTCTTTTTCCGTTTGCTACTACTATATTCTTCATAGTCATAATCAGAGTCAGCATCGGGCTCATCAAACTCTCCAGCGTCAGGAACATCCAACTCATCATAATACCATTCCTGAAAAACAGTCAGTATAAAGCATCTCATTATATTATTTACTTCACTAGCTTCCGTGATGTGATAAAATTTAGTTATTCAAGCTCTTACTCGGGTTACCTGTGGAGGTTTAATTTCCTCCTTACTCCCCACGATTTCTTTAACTTCTTCCGGTATGCCACTAGGACCAGGGCCTCCAATAGACGGGATCGGAACGACAATATCAGGAATGGGGACAATTAAGGAAGGCTCTCTCTCATCACCAATCTCCTTCCGCAGGTGTAATCGAGGTTGCATGAAGTTGCTCAAGTACTGGCGTCTCTTTTTCATCCACCTCTTGGACGGATACGTATATATCTGCCCTTCTTTTAACCCTGGAAGACGCTGCCGCGGATCCATAAATAAGTTGGAATGATTTTGAGCAACCCCTACAGCACACCATAAAAATGTAAAAAATGAACAAACTATTGTAGTATTCTCACGATGTAATTTCACAATAAATAATTTACCAGTCTGAGAGTCCAAAAACGGCAACCGCATGGCTCGTTCAGACCCCAACCTTGAATTGTACTGCGCTGCAGCCTCAATAGTCTCCCGGTACACAGGGTCATTCATATAACTGTCGAAAAAAAGCGTTTGTTAAATTTCACACTATTAAAATAGAATTTTATAATTACATCATCATCTCTGTCTACAACCAAACCCTTGCAAATGCTTCAAATGCAAAATACTGTAATAGTAATCCTTACTTTTGAATTTTGTTGACGAGCACAGGATTGAGCACAATCTCTGCCCCCATCTTGAATGAAGTGTACCGAGTTGAACACACACCCCCAGTGAAAGAATCTCAGTCCCGTACACTTGCACACACAGCCCTCATCCCTTAATTAACAACTAAAACACTAAAAGTAACTCCATAATTAATTATTTCCTGTCAAAAAACGGGGCTGTCGAGTTTGTTGTTGTTGATGCTGGAGGCAGTGGTGGTGGTGGCGGAGGTGCTGGTGGAGCGATGGCGGAGAGGAGGTTGGCAGTAACAACATACGCGAGACGCGACTCCGCCCTGCGTCACCTTCCCGCCAATCAAATTCACGCGCCACAACAAAGTCTCTCTCACTGTGTTGACCGTTGCATCTCCTCATGCACTCACTCCACTTCTCTTGTTCTCTCGGTCTGATACTGGTTTGTGTATTTTCGACACTAACTCACTGACAGCTCGTCGATTTCGTCAAAAGTTCTTCGGAAGTATCGACAGCTCGAAGGGATTCTTCCAACCTTAACCAAGCTGTCGGATTCAACTGTCGTAACAGCTTTGTTCAACAGTAACAAGTAGGTAGCAAACAAGGTTATTGTTGACGTGTGATAACTTGTGACTGATATTGAGGCTTCCGTCATAATAATAAGTTATTAATTATACTGATAATATTAATATTTTATTGATTGTTAGGATGGATGGGGCAAGGAATAGTGGGTGGGAGACACACAAGGAAAATATCCAACCACTGTGCAGGGGACGGAAAGTTTCGATTTTACAGCATTCGCTTGACACGTCGAGGAATGTGGTGGATTATGAGCAAGAGATGGAACAACAAATCAGGTGAGGATTGTGAATGAATGATGTTGATATTTATTTTATTTTTAATAGTAACCGAATTTAATTGAAGCATTTTTTTATTGTAGAAATTATGAAGAGAAGATTGCAGCGTATAAAGGGGATGACCCCATGGAACCATGGACTGAATTCATTACGTTTCTGGAGCAAAGTAATTTAATGGTGGCTAAACTGAAGAAGAAACTCACAGAGACTGTTAAAGCGTGCATCAAGCAGTTCAGTGGAAGCCCAAAATACACGAACGATAAGCGATTCGTGGATTTATATCTGAAAGTGGTATGCCAGATTCAAAACAGTGGAAAGCTACATTTTGTACTATGCATACTAGCTCTATGTTGTCTACTATCTTTTAGTCTAAGGACCTTCAAGCTAATCAGAGGTGCGCTTTACTAAAACAATTTCAAGAGAAGGGAGTGGGAAACACCGTAGCTGAAATGTATCTAATTATATCAGACTTGGAGGAGTCTGAAGGAAAATTTGAGGAAGCATTGAAGACCCTTCAACGTGGAGTGCTTAAACAAGCGCAACCTATTGAAAAGATTCAAGACGCTTTAGAGTATGTGTACTTTAAAAATTTAGTGTTTTAAGTTACTTTAATAATGTTGTCGAATGGAAAATTAAGAAATATTAATTCTTGGTCATGTTAGAGGAATACAATTCCGGACGGCTCAACGCCTGGCAGAAACGTACAAAAAAGGTCCTCAGGATTGCCAGAATGATGTGAATGAAAGGGCATTTGGAGCTTCCGTTCCTGTTTTCGGACCTAAGTGTGATGCTCCGGTGTTCAGAAATGACCTGGAACCCGCTCTGCCTGTTCCAAGATTCAAACAACAAATGCATCGTGGTGGGACAGAGTCAAATAATAAACCCAATAAACATATCCAAATCTATCCTACCTTGGAGGTATTATATCATACTATTTATTTTATACTGGTTTTATAGAAAAATTCTAATTTGCTTGTGTATTGTAGAATGAGACAGGGAGCAAAACACAGGATGAAGAAGCCATTATAGTGGAAAACCAATCATCAGTCATTCGTAGTTCCTTGGCAGATATTAGTTGTAAAACTCCGGTTGATAAGGAAAATCGACTAGATCCGTCAACCTGGAACCGCCCCGAGATAGTAATTCCTAAGGAAGATTTCGTGGTACCGGCTTCCACTGAAGCTCCGGTAGAGAAATTTAAGCGTGAGTTTTTCGGAATTACAATAATTATAGACTACATATTCTTAATTCTACAATATTACACATACGATGTAAAACAATAAAGTTAAACATAAATATACTTAAATTCCTGTGTACTTAGTGTTTCGAGATGAGGAACCTGTGCAACAGGAGGAGCAATCTAACTCCGTGAAGCACGTCGGTTTCCGTTCGAGCAACGAAAATGCACATACTACTGGACAAAAACACGTCACCATTTCAACAGTTTACAACGGTTCTTGTAATGGCTCAACCAATTCAATCCAGATCGTGGCTCTGAAAATGGTACTGATTGAAAATGTTTAATTGTTTATGTGATGTTACTACGTTAAACGGTATCTGATTGATTTAATTTGGTGCAGTGTCAGGAATTCGGACAAATAGAGCAGAGAAAACGAAAATTGTGGAGGGAGAAAGACGCTTTGAGACTGAAATCACTTAACACTCAAAAACTTTCGCATGAACTAGATCAATTAAAGATCAGATTTAACAAAATCGAAGTGGAACTCATTGAGTCCACATCTAGACTCAACGAAGCCGTCCATTGCAATTCTACCCTTCAAGAACAGTTAGTATTGAAAGAAAAAGAGTTAAACTATGTCAAGAAATCTGCAGATACAGAACTTCAAAAATTGCGATCCACTAAAGATGAATTAACACTCGAGTTAGAATCCCAGGATTCTAAAATCAGAGAACTGCATGTTATAATTTCAAATGAACGATATCGGGCTGAGCAACTATCCAATGATTTAGAAGACCAGAAAAAATTGAATGAGGAATTAAATACACGCTTAGAAGCGGAGCAGAAGAAAGCTGCCGCGGACAATTGTTCTGGACCATCGTCGTCGTCTACAAGTACTTTAGTTGCCACTACAGGATCTGTATCGAATGCATCCAATTCGGGAGGAAATGGAATCACTGGAGAAGGCGTCAGCAATAATAGCAATATTAATCAGCTTTCGAATGATGAGTTCAGTTTTCTCCCGAAAGCTCCTCCACTTTCTCACCATGTCACGGATCGAGCACACAAACCAAGGCGTTCTGTGGCATTCTCTTCAGGAGAAACATTTAATGCTAGTGTACGAATGGGAACAACGCATTTCATGAAAGAAGATACGTGCGCAGCCGTTCCTCTATTAAATTATGGAAATGGAATTCCTCAAAAACTGCCCTTGAAGCCAGTAGAGATTTTTGATGACTCAAGCTTCCTTCCTCCTCCCCCTCTACCAAAAAAAGGTCTGACTTTCAATCTCTACGAAAGTTGCGCTGACTCTCATTCTGCGAGCTTATTTGCGCCGATGACGATAGCACCTACAGCGTTTTCGAAACCTATGGGGCCTCCGGCTACATTGCAGACTACGTATGCGAAGGAAAACATACCTCCTACTTTTGTCGTTCCTGTTGCTTCAAGACAGTATGAGTTGGAAGGTAGAAGTAGCATGGCGATTGGATCCACGGTTAGAACTTAATTTAAATGTTGTCACAAATAATTTAAATTATAGATTTCTTTTATACTATAAACAGGTTGACGTAGAAATATCTGCCATCGATATGGATGATTCTGATGTATTCCACGCTGGTAAAGACCGTGCAAATAACTTTGATTTGGCAGACCTGACTAGGAATTTGCAACTGAACCAACCCTTGCTAAATTCCACACCGGAAAAATTTGCGACAGCTAATTGCGCTATGAATATAAATGAGCAAAGAGGAAATTTTATTCATACACAACGGTTCAAGGCAATCACGTTTGCTCCTGATGAGCTCGAAGTCGAAGGTCCTATGAGCCCTGAAGTTTTAGCTCGGAGTAGTAGAAGGACCATGAGGGAAGAAGCGCAATCTGATGAAAATGCCATCGGAAACGTCAGTCGACTTCCTTTGTAAGTGTTGTGAAACTTTATCGCAACCGTGTATTTGAATAAATTGCTAAATAAATAGTGCTAAATCCTTATTTTTCAGGAATCTTAGCCCTATACAAGAGACTTCAAAAGAAAATAGGTCCAGTACCACTGGTAGTAGTTCCGGCAACATGACTTCCACCAGGGGTGGAAGTACTGTGTCTGGAGCATCTCTTTACAACTCGAGATCTGTATCGGCAACGAAATCGGCCAGTAGGAATTACCCTTACAACTTTAATAACTAGTTGAAATTTGTGTGTACTATATAAGGTTACTTTTTTATTATTTATTACACTTGATATTGCAATGATTCATTATGTCTGATTATGTTAATTATGTAATAATTATTGTTATTCCCACCATGTAATATCTGAAAATCTGAATGTATTCTCTAACAAGAGGTTGAAGAGGTTTGTGAGAAATAAAATAACAAAGACAATTTATTTTTCATGTATATATCCAGTTACTAGCTACATTCTTCCGGTATTATAGATATGGTCTCGGCTGAAGATGAGGTTCAATTCTCTAAAGACTCTTTTTTGTGTAAATAGAAACTTTTGTTAATTTGGTCTGAAACTGATTAAGCTGCTGAGGAAATGTTAATTCTGTGTTCGTTGTGAGGCGGGTTTGTTTCCATTAACACTCCAGTTGCTTGAGGTTCATTGGAAATCTCTCTGTCATTAGACGACCACGAAGCATATTTTTGAGAATGAAATTTTTCCTGAAAGTTCTCCTCCCAGTGTCCATCTTTGTTGTAGCCTTTTTCGAAATTCTTTTCATAAGATTCTTCGTTTGACTTCAGTGGTATGTCTTTGAAATCCGAAAACTCCCTGTGAAGAGGAGAAATCGATGGGAATAACCCAATGTCCGACGCAAATAAATCTCTGTCTCTGTGAATTAAAGGTCGACCAAACCTTTCTTCGATTTCCTGTTCCAACTTCTTTGCGGATGAGAATAAATCCGAGTCATTCATGAAGCGATGACTTTTCGTTCTTCCAAAAAGACGATCTCGAGTCTCGGAAGAGAAATTTCTGTCTCTTAGGCTAGGCATAAATTCGTCCCGAGATTCCGAAGAGAAATGTCGATCTCGTCTCGAATCCATGAAATCTTCATGTCTCTGAGACTTTCTCCATGATTCAGTCCTGTCTGCATTGGAAGATGATCCTTTGGACGTCGAAGCCACTGGCTCTTGCTGTTGTCCAATCGAATAGTTATGTCCGCTCTCACTAAATAGCGGAGTATTTATGGGACTCCTGCTTGCTCGGCTACTTCTTCCTGACGTAACAATATACGGGTCGACCTCAGGGCCATTTCCAGATTGTTCATTGCTAGCTTCAGATGTACGGACTGGAATGGTCATAGACACACCACCATTCCTTTTGTATACAGGATCAGGACTGATAATAATCGGATCCTCCATTGTTCCTCTTCCATTCACTGGAATAGTCCAGCTGACCCCTCCAGTAAGTGGTTTGGTGGTAGCATTGGTACTCGCAGTTTTTGTTGCTGCAGAGAATGACTTTGAGAATAGATCCTCAGTTGCACTATTCTCTTCCTCAGTGAAGGAAACGGTCCTTTCCTTATGTCCTTTCGAAGAATGCTCATGGACACTACTTCGAAGTTTCTCCACGTTGGGTCCAGAGGAACGTTTGTCTTCCTTGGTGATTGGTATGATTCTTTCCTGAACTGGAAGTCTTTCTCCACCTGGAGAAACTGACCTAGCAGCATCATGCCTGTAGCCATGAGTGTACACTGGAATGACAGAATCATGTGTCGTGGTCATCATGTCTCGAAATGGAGACTTCCTCGGATCAGCATGACCCCGAATAACCAGAACTCCATCAGACGAAAGAAAACATTCTATCGTTGAAGGCTGTACAGTTTCCGGAAGTAAATATTTCCTCGTGAATTCCCTGGACACGAATCCCTCCTGATCTTTCCGTTCTCCGTGCTTTCCTTCAACAATTACGGTTTTGTCATCCACAAGCTTGACAGTCAAGTCAGATGGGGTGAAGTGACTTACTTCCAGCAGAACCTGGAACATATATGATTCGCTTCACATTATCACATACGATGCAAAGTAAATAAAAATTCACTAAATGGTGAGACAAAAGCCTGGAAAGGTCATCAGATACCGTCAAGGTTGCATATTTGTACCTGGTATACATCGTCACTGCTCAACCGACTAAGATGAGATTTCCGGTACATCGGCTTGACTTTTTCGTCAGGAACATCAGAGGCCACATCTTCATGAACAACTCTCCTCGTACTGCTGCTGCTTGTTTTAGTACTGTCGACGATGTTAAAGCAGTCAGAAAAGAATGAATCTCCAAATGCCCCATTGTACCCTGTTCGACTTCCAGGTCTATTGAAGTCCTTCCAGAATGAATCCGAGGATGTCATTTTGAACTCAGCTTAGTGAGTTGCAGGCTTGTTACGATTTGTTTCGTGTGCAACTTTCTGATGCCAGGAACTCTCAAGAAAAGTCACTTAGTTCCAACAACAAACAAGAGAAAGAGGATATGGTAGAAATTATATGCACAGCACGAATGACAAATGATTCACTAATGAGACTAAATGTGAATGCTAGTGTTAGTTACGCAGGATAAAGTCTAACAAAGTAAGCTAGACGAGCAGGAAAGATGTAATGTAATCTGATCAACCGACCTTCGTGGAATGAGCAGAAAGTTCGCAAATACGAGGAAGATATACAAACATCACATCAGAACTCAGAAACTGGGAACTAATACATTAGCTCATTATTATGCAGCGAGTACGAGAGCAAGCGTCGACGCTGTAGATCCAAATTTACATGAAGGAATTGAGTGTGAAGTACTCCTAATAACGAATGAATCGAATTCATGATCACACTCGTTTCTCCCGTATACGCACAGCGACACCAGCTAGATTTCTAGATCACTTTTCTGCAGTCATTGTGGAACAGGATGATATCTTCCTGTGCATTCTGAAGATTCTTTGAGGCTTAATTATATTACATTTCTCATGCTAATAATCCCTACCACACACAGCAGTAGTTTGAGTATTTGAGTATCATCATTTTTTACACCAATTATGATGTTTTCGCGATCTCATAATCTCATCTACACACAGTGACACAGCTCGCACACCTGTTTGTGCCACACAAACGAAGAATACCTTCAGTACTTAAATGCGGTTTAAATAATATTGTCAACTTTATAGCATTTTAACGTAACAAACATAAACTAAACTTAATAAGCTCCTGTATACTCATGGAGTTCTAAACTTGGGCTCATAAAAACACACGCTATGTTTTGGAAATATTTAGTGCACATTATGTAGACTTCATGGAAATGCTTGAGCTTTGGCAAGGGTGGGACTATTTTGGATGTGGGAGGATGCTACTTATAAACACCTTTTAGTTGTGTGAGAGTGCAAAGTGATGACGGCAGATGCACAATAAACCTTAGGAAGGAAAGCAAGAGAACGAGCGGATATAAAAAGCTTTCTAAACGATGACATAATACAAATACAGGCAAGCTCTTAACTTAATTCTGTTTACATTTCGATCATCATCAAAGCCCGATAATCATATGAAATGAAACAGCAAACAGCCAGGCAGAATTTAACCAAGCCTTGTTTTATGTTTCCCATTATCGTTCAAAGTCATGCTCAGGGTCAAGAGGGTTTTGAACAGCTCTTATCAAAAACACACTTAGATTATCATTAATCATTATAATAGCCATGCCATTCCTTAGACAAACCATCCACATTTAAATCTCAAGTAAGATGTTCCACACAAATTACACTATTCACTATGCATGCATCCATATTTACGCCTTCAATACGTCTTGAAAATTATTGTCAGCATTAGGTCGGGAGAATAGTTTTACCATCGAAAGATGTCATTTAGTAGTAATAAGCTAAGAATCCTTGTCATTCTCACGTCTCATTGGGGTTTTTACGAAACTACCACTCCTCAAAGGGTATTTCATACAATTCCTCTTGCAGAATTTTAGCACCCAACTGCACCAACTGGAGACTTTCATGGTCAGGGAATAATCTCATTAAGTGTTATTATGCAACGAGTCTTAACTTAGAGAAATGAATT
>JAQGAC010002032.1:0-11534 GCA_034696585.1 Isotomurus maculatus
ACACACACACATAAGTAAGTACACGTGAGGTAGGTAAAAGAGGAGCAGATGGAGGAGACGGAGTTGTAATGGAGCTCTTCCGTTGGAAACTCGCTGTGACTTGTATACGAGGTCCATAAGTATGTCACTTTTGGGAATAAAAAGTAAAGCTAAAGCTTTGGAAGTGGATTTAATGAGTGTCATACGGGGAAAGGTATAAGAGAGAGAGAGGAGAGAAGGAGAGAGTGATTAAAAAAGTAGGGAGGATTGTAATGGTAACGATAACGATTGGACTGGATGAAAAGCCTTTCAAGGAGAGACGTACTTTGTGTGTGTACTTTGCTTAGAGCGAATTCGTAGGAGGGAAATCTTTTAGTGGAAAGCTTACACAAAACCAATTAGCGGGGTTACATAAGACTTGGAAAAACTAAGCTGATTTTTGTGGATAAAGTGAACTCCCACCTGATCAGCTCGAACGTTGTCCACAACAAAGTTGAACCAAAGTCGGAAGCGAGGATTGGCGGTGTCTGGGCGGATGAAAAGGTCGTATTCGTATTCTGAGATGAAGTCAACTCTTCCCAGGTTGCCTAAAAGAGAATCAGAGAGACGAGAATACACAGAAAGATACTTATTAGATACTCACACAGAGCTAACTGGCATGTTGTTACTATAGCAAGGGATTTAGTAGGCAGTAAATATGTCGTATGTCGTCTTGGACTAATTCATTTGAAATTAATTCCACTAATTAATGAGACACAAGGGTCGTTGAGTGAATGAAAGAAACACACACTCCCCGAAGTTGCCACTAATCCATCCAATTTAATTGAAATCGAGGGAAAACATGTTTATTTGGGATTGCCCTCAGATAATAATGACTCTCTGAATGACTCGAGAGTCACACAAAACCACACAGCGTCTCTCTCTCTCTCTTCATCATCAAAGCTAGCGTCTGTTCAAATTGAATTTCTCCCTTTCTCTCGAGCAGCAGAGGAATGTTTCCAGGAGTATCAGTCCACACACACACACACACACATACATATATATATAGTTTTGGACGTTATGTGTATGTGTGTGTGTGTGTCATCAAAGCTTCAGACTCCAGACTACATACCTCATGTTTTATCTCCTTTGAACTGGGAGAAGTGTGAAAGGTCTGTTTGGTAGGGAAATGAGGAGGAATGGAGGAGTGTGGAGTAGTCTGCTGGGGAATGAAGCCGCAGTTACAAATCATAGAAATGTGTGGTTGCTGGTTTCCGATATGTGTGCTAATGGCTGAGGGAGGAAGGAGACCCGGAAGAAGTGTAAATAAATTGTATGTAGAGTTGGGAGAGACAAAGGGAGCTTTTTTCAGGAGAAAGTGGAGTTTTTGTCTGAGTTATTGTTGTGTGGGTCTGGAGCGAGAGTCTCGGAGACAAAATAATGTGCACAATCGTTTGTGAAGATTGCTTTCTCGAGAAGATATGCGAGTGGAGTCATCCCGCTAAGTAGTCGGGGAGTTGAGGATGGATGGATGGAAGTGGCAGTTCCACAGTCACAGCGAACAATGCGTCTCTCCGTTGGAGGAGTGTCAGCCTCAGTCTCCTCCATAACAACTTTCGCCCAAGCAGAGACACAATAAATCCCAAGATTCACTTTGCATTCGTGTGAAGACACACAAAAGGAGCAACTTCATCGTACATAATAAGTCAACGAGAGAGCCCGCATTATCACCACATAGAGGGACGTGTAGTTTGTGTATTCAGAAGAAGAAGAGTCCGAGAGAACTTTCTCCCACATGTGCGTCTTCCTCTGCGGGGATGATGTGTTATATAATTACTCCCTCATTTGAATGAACAATGTGCTTTAAAGTTTCCCAAAGACTTGGCGTCCTTCCTGTAATCGCTGAATGGATTATTATTGCACAACTTTTCCCCACAAGAAAGGGTAATTTTTGGCAAAATGAACAAGAAAAAGAAAGTTTGATAACAACTGCGAGAGACTTGGAGGAGATCCAAAATTTAAAAATTGTTGATGCAAATGCAAATGACGCCTAATGACAAAAAGATGGTGATGACAGAGGGAAAGTCGCTTTGGTTTTTAAATTTAAATTAGAACAAAGTATAGAGAGGGTGATTAGTTGATAAGTCGACGTGGGAAGTTGAGCAAACACATTATGCCCAAATGAGGTGTTCATGAGAACAAACTCCCGACTTCTTCTTCTTCATAGACACAAGTTAATTTGAATGAATTATTCATAAGAATCAGGTGTGTGTGTGTGAAGCGTCGATACGCCTTTCTCCAGATTGGTTCCTTAATAATTTAACACGCTCTTCACATTTGACACACACACACACACACACAGATGATGTGTGTGCATGGATAGAGACACATGAAGAGAAGACCGACGAGGATTCTTCAAGTTCTCATTTAACGTTGAAAGTGTAATTGAAACTTCCACTTACCTCCTTCGTACGAGGCGTCAAAGCACAAGTGTCCTCGTTTAGCCTTTCCACTGTGTCCTGGAGGACGTAAGACCACCCTTGTCACATTCCCAAGACCTCCTTCCGCATCGCTGTCGTCACTCTCTGTTCAAACAAGGCACGAGAATTAAAACGCTTAATTTACTCCTACTCTCCCGTCTTAATGCAAATTCCCTAACAATTGAAGAAAGAATCACAAAGTGTCTTTCCTTAAGTCTCGTTATCATTCCTTCTCATGTTTCCCACGAACAGAAATACACACACAGAGTCAAGAAAAGCAGGAGACAAATTCGGACATATTTTAAAGCAGGAGGAGGAGAGAGAACGCACATTATTCTCCTTCTTTATTTCCCCAGACTTAAATTTCTTCTCCTGAGATCCTTTGAATTTCCATTTACATCGACTTATTAGCTCTCCGTCTCTCTCTCTCATTACTTTAAGGTGCTAATCACTGGAGAAAGCCGGAGTGACGGGTGCATTTCAATTTCAGTGCGTCGTAGACTTTCTCTTCTTGACTCCTCGCACAATAATCGTTGTTACTTTCACCGCAACTGTAATTATTCTTCTATTCATGTCAAGCAAACAAGTAGAAAGGGAGATTTGTAAGTTTGCGAGGCGACAGATTGGGTAAGTCTCACTCAGGAAGGAGGAATGAGAAGAAGACGGCTGGGAGAAAAATGAGATGAAATTGGAGGTGACCTTGGATCCGCGTACACTCTGAGCGACCATTAAAACCACCTAAGTAAGTGTGGAAGCCCACGATGATTTATCAAATCGGTGGAAAGAAGTCTTTCGAAATTCAAACACCCAAAGCTTTCTTCCACTTATTCCTCGTAATTCATCCTCTTTTCTCCATTCAAAAATCCTTGTCGTCATCATTCTTCCTCTGAGACACAAAACCTTTTGGATTCAGTTTCTCTGGTCTCTCCGTCCATTTCCCTCAGACTCCAGACTTCTTTATTACTGCGAATAGGAAGCCCCACGTATCCTCCTCCTTTTATCCCAATAATCACTAATGATTAAAACATTGTGAAACCTTATATGGACGGATATACGTGGATACATATGACTCCCGCCTAATTGTCACAATTAGCGTGAAACTAACTCGTATTATTTGGAGAGACTGTAGAAATTCCTCACAACTAAACGTACACAAGTCTGCGAGTTGTACAGATACGGATTCCTTTGGGTCTCACGTAGAACCTGCACAGCCTATTGTTGTAATTTTCTTGGAATCTAAACACACCCGACATGATAGATCACACGGAGGTTATTGGTAATGTGTGTCTGTGCGGCTGGAAGACTTCTCGAGGTTTTCTCTCATTGCACGTAGCAAGTCTCAATTACCACATAATGTCTATTGTTCGCTGTGGATGCTGGAGGATGGGATTTTTCATGGGTCTTTTCGATTGTCCAATTATTTGTGTCTTGGATGATGAAGAGACTATTTTAACTCAGAGTCGCAATCCATTTAGAGATGACAAAGGCTTACATAACTGTGAGACGGAGAGTCAATCAATGGAGAGGCCACGGAGGATAAGGAAAAGACTCTCTCTCTCATCGGTTAAACCATCTTTCTCTTTGCAAGTAAGCTCTGCTACACAAGTAAGTAATCATCCATTGTTCCTTTTTTACAGTTCAGTGGATCCTCCTCGAGAGAAATTGCAGTGGTTTGCTTTCTCTGCGTGAATTGCAGAAAGACAAGAGAGCAGAGAGAGATGAGGTTGATGATGAAGCAAGATTAGGGAAAGACGAGGATGTCTCTTGTAGCCCCGAAAGGCTGCTCTCAGCTCTGCTTGTATCGATCAAACGCGAAGATAATTTGTGCGAGAACGAAGGTGGGGATTGGTTTTGAAATTTGTAATTACTTAGGAATGATAGGAAGGAGACGGGGGATGATGAGAATAATAAAAAGTTTGTGGGCTTGTGTCCAAACAAATGAAGAATTTATTTGGTCTTTTGTGCGGAAGTGAATGAATGGGAAGGAAGGATGGAACGAACGAACCTTGTCTTCGGACTTCAATGCGCGCAGGATGATCTAGAGGGTCCCAGGGTTCCAGGTCCATAATGGGCGAGTTCACAAGAAATTTGGCTGCCTCAATCACCACCCAATTCTGCCATTATTATTACAGAAAGGTTCACCAATGGGTTCATCCGTCCGTTGCACTCTCTGCCAACATTTCCAGCGATTCCATAAAATTATTGTGGGACGAGAGTGAGTTCCACTCGCTTTCTCCAGCTTCCCCTCCTTTGTTTCAGTTGGAATGTTGCCCAGGGTATTTATTCTTCTCCCAACACCCGGACCTCCGTTGTTGACAGACCTAAAAGGTCGATGGAGTTCCAGACTTCCCGTGAGAAGAATCTTCACCACCCAAAGTCCTCCTCAGGACTCGCTCCTCATCCTCCCCCCTCCTCCTTATTTGTTTCACAAACAATAATAAATTTCTCCTGGAATTCACTTTCTCCACTCATAAATTACTCGCCAACTCCAGTCGCCGGACAAAAGAAACGGAAATCCAATAAGCACCAGTTTAATGAACAAGATCTTCTTCGCCAGTAATTAAAAGAACCCAAGAGGCTCTCTCACTTCCTCTCTTGTCTTTCACTTACAATTAAACTGCACACCGAGAAATTTATTATTCCTCTACACTCGATCTCCATCTCCCTAACAAGTGATTAGTGTTCGTCTTCTGATCTTAAAAACAGATTCATTCCCTCTGTTAATTGGTCCTCCTTTCACTCTCCTAGATCCTCTTCCTCTAATTCGTATGCTGCTACTAAACGGTCTAGCCCACTTCTTCTAGTTTAGACACACACACACACCTTTATGGGGATTTTTAGGTTGCGGATGGAAATAGAATGCGGGTGAATTGAGGTCCGCAGTCAGCAGTAAGTTGTAAGTAGGGACAAATAACGGAGGATTCTAAACAAAGAGAGAAAGTGGTGGTGGTGGTGGTGTAGGTGAAGTGCTGCCATGGAATTATTGATGCCTCTTTTGAACAAGCTGCATAATGACTATAGTTATATAGTTATATAGTTATATAGTTATATAGTTATATAGTTATATAGGAGAGAGAGGGTTACATAGGAGTTGCATTGAGAGACGGTAGTTCATGTATAGTTTGATTGTCTGTGTGCGAGTCTCTGAGCCGTGTGCTTTCACTTGGGTTTCATTACTTATTGCTCCGGGTGTGGAGAGGTGTAATCACCGAGTGATTTGTGAGGTCCACGTATTCGGAGGACAGTGAGAATGGAATTAAATAAAACTTGAAAGTAGAAGGGAGCGGGCAGTGATTTGAATGCGGACGTAGGTTGGAGCAGAGAGACAGTTAACGAGAGTAATTTAATGAGAATGTTGGAGAAATGAGGAGAATGTGAACGGGTAGAATTTGTTCGGTGGAATTTCGATGAGTCCCATTGAGGAAAGAATGGGTTTGAAAAAGTGGGTGGGGGTTGTGTGGGAGCGGATGGAGCGTCCCGCTTTGCATCCAAATGGGTCATTATTTCATGAGACAGCTTTCCTCCCATTCACCTCTGCGTTGTCCTCCCTTTATGGAAATCGAATGAATAGCCACATTTCACACCTCCCACAGAATGGTCATCCCCACGTCGCTCGTCTCTCTCCTTTACCTTCTCTCACCACCATCCCTTTCTTTTAAAGACCTCCTTCCCAAGATTCATCGCCTCTTTCCCCACCGCCACCAGCACTGGGCACCACACCACACCTTAAAACCCTTCATCCAAGTACCAAATACTTGGCAAATATTTCCATAACAATTTAATTGAGGTGCTTTATTAATTACAAATCCAGGCTTCTATAAACAAATTATTGTTTCGTTTTTTTTCTATAAATTGGAAATATGCCAATTGTATAAGCTGTAGAAAGAAAATAAGACTTGTTTCGCCAACTACTAAATTTTTTGTGAGAGAAATCCCATACTAAACTTTGCACAAAACAACAAACTTTAATGAGCAAATATTTGCGCAAAAATTTGCATTAGGTGCTAAAACCCCGAGTCTTTCCAGAAATAAAGTACGATTTAAAAATACTTTCGTATTTTAAGCACAAAACACAAGACAGTTGGGTGAATTCCCGAGTTCCGGAAATACTCAATACAAAAACACCATTCAGAATCTAAAACACTAAATTTATTTTGAGACTTGGGGATCCCTGCCCAGGTCTGCGAAACGATCGCATAAATGTCCCCGATTCCTTCATTCTTATTCCATAACCCCCTTCACCCTTAAAATGTTATGTTGTTGTCCTCAGTATTTATTTTACGAGGGTCGCAAGTGACACTTTCTCCACTGGCGACACTGCCGAACATGTGTTTCTCCTGTCCACCATCCATCTCTCTCCTAGCCTCTCCGTCTCTCATCCTCTCTCTACTTCCTTTCCAACGTAATTGACCCAACCGACGAACACACACCAGCCAGTCTCCAGTCTCCGGAATCCCACAGCTTAAGTCTCGAGGTACATAAGATGGAGTTCCAAAGTCCAAAGAGTCTCTCTCTGTAATTACACCAAATGCCAAGCGACCTATTCTGGGAGGAATGTCGAGTAGCCACAAAATCGCGTAGACCCGTCTCATCTGATGTTGTGTGCGGACTCTCGATTTATTAGCCCATCACCGTGGAGAAAGAAAATGACCAGTCGACCACTTTCACACTGTGTCAGAGATCATCTTTCTTCCGCACCACCAACCAACATCTCATTTACTTCGTCTCTTCAAATGCATCCATAAAAGTGTCATCTCCTTCCCCACGAAGGCTCGCCTATTTATTTTAAATACGCTTCCCACATGAAAGTGAAAGCAACGAAGGAATGACGACGAAGTAGCTCTCCCCATTTCACTCCTTCTCGCTCCCGTAGAAGATGGCGCACAAACCTCCAAATGATACTTTCCCCTTAACGAACTTTTTCTCCCTGAGTCTCTCTCCTTTGTAAAATCGGATGGATTATGTCCCTCCCGGCTTTCTCCTCAACGGGATGATAAGTGACTTCCTGTTGTGTGTTTACCCAGCAGGAAATAGACAATAAGACACCCAGAGGAGAAAGTGCGTGGCTGACTTCGAGAGGAGGTAGGTCAAAGGTCGCTGTTGTTGAATTTTGTGGGAGAAAGTGAACGCAAGGAGGGAAGAGTAAGTAGAGATATTTGTGGTTGTTAGTGGGAGAAGATGAAAGGAATGTAAGCCGGTGCGATTTAAGTGAAAATCCCACACTGACTAACTGACAAGGTTGACTTATGCATTTAGTCGGAGGTTTATCATCACCCTTCACTTCACATCCACTTTCTATTCATCCACCACCAGATTTCCACATTCTCTCAATTATTTACTCTCTCACCCAAAAGACCCTCTCCTTCATCATAATTCCCGTGTAATAACTTTCCACCACTAACAACTTCACCAACAAACTTCACCACACACACATACACTCACTAACATACGCTGGGAGTCCCCAGTTCCCCACCAACTTTCTCCCAACTGCTACACTTTCCCTCCACGACCTGCATAAATCATTCCTCCACCTTAGAATTATTCATACAACAACCCTCGTCTTCTTTACACTTTCAAACATCTTTTCAATTCATCCGCGGCCCTACACAAAACATATTTTAATGAGACATTATGGACTGGGATTCTATAAAAATCCCTGCATCCCTCTCTCTCTCCACTAAAAGCCTTCTTCAAAGTCTAACAGGCTTTCACACTCTCCTCGGAGTGAAGAAGAGACTCTCTCCTAACGAAGCCCGTCGTAAAAGACGAGCGACAAAAAAGGAATCCCTCTACACTCACACACAACCTCCCTTCACATAAACTCGAATGATAGAAACACAAACCCATCTCACTCGTGTAAGCCATTTTAGTGGGAAAGGTTTTTTTACTCTCTGGTCTTTTACTCTTTTACCACACGGAGGAGGGATAAGTAGACTGCGAATACGGAGTCTTCACCTCACCCCATCGTTCATTTACTACTTTGGATTTAGACACCACTAAAGGAATAAGTTCTCTCCCACAGAAATGTTAAATGTGCGTCCTCACACACTCACACGCAGTTTACCCAGTTAGAGATGAAAGCTCATCTGATAATGAGAGTATAAACTTTTACTGCTCTCTCTTTACATTTTAGAGCTCCACACACACACACACACACAATCGCAATATGAGCGGCTACTTTACTCATCATCATCTACCCAAGGACATATAGTCATACGGAGGGAGAGGAATCGCAGATGATGATGATGATTAGGTGGAGAGAGAAAGGTAGTTTTGTGTTTTAGGAGAGTTCTGTGGCTGCGATAATAAAGGATTGGCACATTCTCCCGATAAAATAAGGTTTTCATTCAACCAGCGGCTGTAAAATGGGAACAATGTCTGAATAATCTCGCATATGCTTCCTTGCTACCACCACTACCACTAGCACGTCGTTTTGCCTTTACTCTTTTATTACAGAGACAGAGTCTCTTGATTGGAGGAGTAGGTTAGGTAAGGAATACACACGAAGGACCATCTCTCATCTGCAGTGTGTGTGTGTGTGTGTCTGAGAGTATTCATTAAACGATGGACAATGATACGACGAGATTTAGTTGTCTTTTGAAAGGGAGTGAAATGATAAGCAATTTGGAGGGGCTTTTGTGTAATTGAAGAATGGGAGAAAGACATGATGATGATAGAAGTTTCATGGTGGAGGAAAGATTAGAAAGACACATGGGATCAACACGACAGAGAGACACGGGAAGAACAAAAGGGAAAGCGCTAGGAACTCATCTGACACAACGAAGAATGTCACCGCAGATGCATTCCCTTCTTGTGTGTGTGTGTGTGCAGATCAGCCTCATCGCCAACTGCAAAAACATGTTCACTTCTCACACTCCTCTAGTTACTCTTCTAGTAGTCGTCTAGTCTCACGTCGAATTAAGAAAACAACTCTGTCTTCGCCACAAGTATCATTTAAATAAATGTCCCGGATAGCCATCTGCGTGGTGCGGAGAACAAAAGGAGGTAGGAAAGTGGTGGACAGAAGTGTCCCGGAGGGGACTCCCTACCTCCTACCCTCCTTCCTATTCTTTGTGCCAGTCCAATTAACGGATGACGGAAGATAAGGACGGGAGGATAATAATAATAACAAGTCCGCACTGGATGGACACACACACGTACTAATTCACAGCAGGAGAAAGAAAGGAACCAGATACTTGTCATTTCCTAGCCTGCTTTCACCACGTGAAGTTCCGACCAGCATACGTAACTACACACAGAGGCACGCTTATATTTAGGAGTCTACTATACAGTTATAAGAAACTATATATAATATAGACCCTATAGGAGTTAAGTTTAAAGTTATAAGGAACACGAGTGGGTCATGTCTTGTGAGAAGGTGTGGGAAGTTGTATTTCACGAGTGAGTGAAACCTTCAATTACTACGATGATGAGACACTACCGCTGAAAGAACAAGAAACTTGCGAGAAACTCCCAATGTCAACTTGGAGTGACCTCAACTTTGAAAGGGAAGGGAACCACAGAGACCTGCTTCCCTACCATTTGTATTCCGTCTCCAACTTCCTCTCCTTGCGTCTTCAAATGATTAAATTATCATGGCTAATGAGTCAGTGTTCCCTCCATTGTTGACACACATCTCTCTCACAGACACTCCTTATTTTTTACACACATACCTACATATTATACATAGATGCTTATAGGTCCTTCCCAACCTCGCACACATCCTTCCGGCTCTTCTTTCCTTACATCTGTCTCCTGCAGACTTTGTTAGCGCAGAAATGCTCACCTCCACTATTGGGAGACTTTCCTTTGATGCACAGATAGATACGTGTGAACACACACTTACCTGACATGTCTCACATTGCCTCGTGAAGCTCTGGCGTCGTGTGAATTGGTAGAGGCTCTCGATCTCTTGCAATAGTTGCAGCTGCAGATGAAATCAAAGAGGAGTGACAGTGAGGATCATTTGGGTGTTTGAGGTACCGAGATCGAATAATGATGACTCGTCGATGAGGGAAAGAGGAGATCCAATTTCACATTTTAACAAGCACCTCGTTAGTTATTTTTATAGTTCGGAGGAGAAAGTTGGAGTGAACGAGAAGAGAATAGAGAAGTCTATTTTCGAACTCGCTCATTTCTTTTTATTTCTCGTTTGATTTGATGAGGTTCTTGACGACGATAGTTTCTCTTTTCGTTGAAACAACAGGCGATGGGAAATTCAGTATTTTTGTGTCATCCAGTCACTCTGAACAAAAGACTGGAGCTCCACTTATGAAGATCACTTTCTAGGATATTAATGGGTCGCACAGAGTTCTCAGTTCGTCTCTCCTTAAAGAGCCTTCCACTCCTTTCATCTCTCCCAAACTCACTAATCTCACACACGAAAGTTAACTCAGCAGTGAAATATGAGATTATTCGTCAAAAACATTTTCGCTGTGAATCCAACTGGACAAATGCAACGCAATGAATTCCTGTTTGACCCAATTCTTCAATGAATTCCTCTCCCGAACTTGTTATCCTCTCGAAATGCATTTATTTGGCTTACAACCCACAGAAAATCTCGATTTCCAAAAACCTTTATTGTTTGCAGCTCTCCTGCTTTCATTCATTCGTCCGCTAGATTCTGCGAAATAGCTGGAGAAACATTGTACACAACGGCTTATCACTCCTTCCCACTTATTCCTTTCACTCTGCATGATGAATTCCGTTTGAAGAAAGCGATTTCTCTATCATTTCTTGGAAATGTTCTTTAACATTTACCTTGCGTAACTTTTACTTAATTGGCTGTGCACTAGAAAGTCTTCTTGTTCTTCAATAAAAAAGCAGCTTACAATACAACTGTTTGTTTATAGTGGGAAGATCCTTCGTAAGAAATCTCACTGAAGGAAGGCCATTTTATTACTTTGTACACAAAGACCCTCTCACTTAAAATTCTAGTTATAAACTTGTTTAAATATTAGAAAAGTGTATTTCAAGAATCCCAGTATGTGAGAGTTATCACAGATTACACAACAATGATTGTGTATGAATTTGCCCGAAGGTGTGGAAAGTCGCTAGAGAAATAGTTGGAAGGGGTGACGGAGCCCTCGTAGTCGT
>JAQGAC010002033.1:0-11533 GCA_034696585.1 Isotomurus maculatus
CACATACAGACAGTCAGACGGTCAGACGGCCGGACGCATTACGTACTCCTATAAGCCCAATATTACCTGGGCTAAAAGTGGGATTTTAGGAAACCAAAAAACGATTTTGAGCATTTTGCTACATACACTTCAATATTTCGATTTAAGTAGAAAACAGTTAATTTTAGATTTCCTTCAAAAACCAATTTAACATGGACAACTCATTGATGGATATTTGTAATTGCAAAAATGCAATGTAGCGTGTTTACGTCTCCACTTCTAATTAAATCAAACGACTAAAATCAATTAGGGTGATTAATTGGCTAACGATTCTTTACGTGTAATTCTAAAGTTTATTGTGTGACCACATATTTATTTTTCATTATTCCTTGCCTGCCAGTTTTGTTACAAAAAATATTATTCGCTTACAGCTTATTTCCAAAGTTCAAAGCTAAAGTCCAGTCTTCATGAGCAAGATCAAAAAAACGAAACAATTAATGAAACCGAGACATTTACTTTTCTTTTATTACTTTGCATGCTTTTTCGTTTATTAGTATGACATTGTAAAATTTTTATAATGTTAATGAGTCAAAAACAATTATTTTGTGCCCTACAATATTGAGGCACAACTTCCTTCTCATCCGTATTCTCTGGAAGGCGGTAAGTGTTCATGAAAGAAAGTTATCAGACTGTTTGCGGGGAACAAGTTGCTAACTTATGAATCTGTGAAAGTTTTAATTTTATTTCAAAGCAATTACATAGCAGCCTAGTATTAGATGGCTATATGCACTGGAACATTAAAAAGACATGGACTTGTTAATGACGTAGTTTATTAATTATACGTGAGTCTTTAAATAAAATGAGGAGTCAGTATGAAACCAGGCGTAGGAATTACCGAGCCCTTAAATATTGAGTTATTGTTTTTCGAAAATTCCGCTGTAAAGCATTTGACTTTTGTGCGTGCGATAAAGATATTCTGTGTCTTGGATTCATCATTCTCAATGAGGGTTAGTCTTAGTCGCATTTCCGGAACCATAAATTCCTGGCTTTAAAAGACTTGTGTAATATTTAAATAGTGTCACTTTGAGTGGTGCTTATCGGACCAAATCAATCAACCCTCGGTAAACCCCCTGACCGGATATTTATTTATTGATGCAACTGCATAACTCTTGTTATACTGCCCAAGGTTAAAGCGTACGGCACCAACTTCCGCAAGAATCAACAATTCATCCGTCGATAAATTAAGAGCATTATTTTCACTTGATAAATTAGTCAAGAATGACATTTGGCTATAATGTGGAGGACCCGCTAAAGTTTTCTTCTGCTGTTCTGTGCTCTCCTGAACTTTTTAGTGGGTATATAGGGTTTAGAATCTGTACAAAAATTATGTAGTAAATTCCTCAGCTACTTGAACAAGTTAGGATGCTAATTAACAAGTAAGAGTTATAAAATTCGTTTTAATTAGGTGTAAATTTATTTCTCCATTGTTTTTTGTTAGAAAACAAGAAGATATCTCCGAGTCAATTGACGGGAGGCTTTTTGTCGTCGAATTCAGCTGCGGTTAACATCAAACTTACATTCGTTTTCTATGAGTGTCGAACGTTGACTCGATGGCGGTAGTACCTGCGTCAATCTCTTCACCAGGCTTCAAGCTGCCGTTAAATCGTATCGGGGCGATCTTAAAAACAAAGGGCCAAAAGTTACTCGAGTGAGATCGATATGACACCCGACGCCATCGGTAATTTTTGCTATCGTGAGATCGTGACTAATAAAAGGAAGCAAATTGTCCAGTACCCTTTGTGGCATTCGAACCTAGAGAGGAATAAAGTAAAGACGTTTGTGCTTTGCTCCGAATAAGTATCTTCAGAGGAATGGTAACCTTTTGGCAATAACAACTCAACGGGCTGCTTTGAGAAAAGGAGTCCCTTTCTGTAGAAGGTCCCCTCCTGTTGTGGTAGGACGGTCTTTTCTCGTTCAGCGAACAATTTCCAATTCCGGAGTCCTCAATCCCCAGGATAAATGAATAAGTGTCTCCGTTGTCATAAGCCGGTGCAGGTCTCTACGCCTATGCGCCCAAAAAAGTAAATTATATTTCGTACAATTAATAGAAAGTAAAACTTACATCAATCAACATAATGATTGCGCTTTATGTTGTATTTCTTTCGTACAAGCTTAATTCTGGCTTGCCCGGCTTCGCCTACTAATTAATTAGCCGTGTGGTTCATCAGAAACAGAATTTGCAAGGCACGTTTGCTTGCATCGTAGATAATCTTCTTCCCGCTCAGGAACGTGAGAAGTATAGACAGACTATTCACTTTATTCCATACAAAAGGAACAAATTCAGAGCTCACGCTTCTACACGAATTATGTAATTGAATTTAACTCATTTTTAATGTAATCTAAATAAGGTACAAGCACGTTTGCAGCGCCAAAGAATTACTTATAGAAAACTTAAAGTTGGCTCCAAAAGTTGAGCCTTGAGAAGGTTCAGCTCAGAACACTTCTTATAGCCGTGAGAAGTGACTACAATATCACTTCTACTGACAATGAGCAAACCTACATTCATTCACAGACAACAAACATTGACTCTGATGTTCAGTTTCCGGTTTCAACAATTTTGTATGGCAGGGTCACAACTTTTGACGGACAGTCGATATTTACAGCCAAATGACCAGCTTCTGCGTTGCATGTCTCCATAAAAAAGTCTGTCTTCTCTCCCGTCTTCACATCTTGAAGTGCTTTCCCGTGCGCGTGGATTGTGGCAGGGTCTGCGTCATCTTTGCCAACCTTCACTCTGAAAGGAGAGCTAGTGATATGAACTCCATTTAACTTGACATGGGAGTAGTGAATTCCGTGTTCCCTAGGAAATTAGCTGACACTGCTTAGAATGGAACAATAGAAAATATGATACTAATATATTATCGTATCAAAAATCTCAAATTAAGGCAGTGTGGCATTGGCAGTAAGGACAGCCATCTTTCCACGTGTTTTTTAAGCATCACAATAGAATTTGGTTGCCATTGGTCAAAATGCCATCAGTTTTTCTAGCACACTGCAAAGTTTCTAACCGTATTTTTTGTGTTGGAGTATTATCGCGACTCTCTATGACGGCCGGATACACCATGTGCTCCTTTAAGCCCAAAATTGAATGCCGTAGTATGTCTAAAATGTATCTCAGACTGGGCTTCTGCGATCTGCGCTCATATGATTTAAATGTTGAAACTCTTCAATTAACTTATGACAACAAGTACAGAAACTGAGGCTTGCGTATGAAATCCCGACAGTGTTTCCATTAACCATTAAACTTTTATCAATTACCGTCAAATTTTCCAACAAATTGTGAGACCGAAAATAATGTAAAAATTGTAAATTATAATCCGTCAAGTTTATTGATTGAGGTGAGTCTAAAATAATATTGCATTGATGCCCTTTTGTATTTTAGTTTAAAGGAGTGACGCTCACTTTCTTCGTGGCTGCGAGTCGACTGGAAATATTCGACTTTAGTGAAACGAAGAGGTCGCCAACCATTTGTGGCGTCACATTCATCTTGAGGACTTCGAATCCATTTGGATTGACCTTCACGAATTCCTCCCTGACCTCAGTTGACCCGCCTTCTCTTGTCTCCAGCGTCACGTGACCTTCGTAAGGAGTGGCCAGGTTGTTCCTAACGTAGCCGAGGAATTCGACTGTCTTTCCGAGAAGAACTGACGGAGCCACCGACACGCTCAGCGTCACTGGAGGAGGAGAAATTTCTAAAACGGGTGAATTGGAAAATACCGTCCTTCCCGATTTGGAATTTAAAGTCGCTCCACTGACGACGTACGCCCCGAACTCCGTCAACCGGTCGAAAGTCTTCGTCACTGTTAAAGTTCCGTTGCCATCCGTCGAAGTTTTCCTGTCGAAATCAAAAAAGACGAGTGGGGGACGGCGGTAAAGAGACTTCAGTGGTTTGACGACGAAGTTGGCAGAAATTTCGACTTCATTTGGATCCAACAATCCCGCTGAATAATCCCAAACCTCAACTTGCAGATTCTCACACTCCCGATTCCTGCACAACAGCAAACAGAGCGGTAAAACAGAATTTCAAAAGTTTAACAACAAATTTATGTTACCGATTTTCGTGGAGGTTCAAAGGACGTTCGTCCTTGGCTGCCTGCAGGGAAACCACCGAGTCCGGCAACATTCCCTCCAATCGGAACGTCACAATCGTCGACATGTCCACGTCCACCTGGTCGACAATTGTGATACTCTGCGGTCCACTGGGAGGAACAACATCAACTGTAATCGACGCACTGTAGCCAATCTTGAATTTTTCGTGTGGGTTTGGATTGTGGCCGTAGACGAGGAAATTGAGCGTCCCTTCCGTCCCATTCTGGGGGAGTGTGAGTTCAATGACCTCGTCCAACTCCTCCCCCTCCGGAGAAAACGAGAACCTCCGAGAAGAGTAGATCGCCTTGTGCGAAGAGAGAATGACGTTGACGTTGTCGTAGGGTACACAGGAACGGACGCGGAATCGCACGACGTCTCCCCTCCGAATTAACCGCGCAGGGTCCTTTAGGGTCACGTGGATATTCTGCAACCAGCGATGCGAACTTTCCCGGAGACGAACTTCCTCCCCAGCGTCCCCCAGGGTCAACACAATTCGGTCGATCCAGCGCACGGGGAGCGGTTCGTTGACCTGGAACTCCAGCCGCACCTTCCCACTCGGAGGAATGGGGACGGAGAAGTTGGTCGCTGAGGGGCGGAGTCTCTTCAGGTTCTCCTCAGAGAGGAGGAGCCTAACCTGGAGTCCCTTCTTTGACTCCTCCTCCTCCACGGAGCCTCCGTCCATCCGCTCCACGGAGCCTCCGTCCATCCGCTCCACGGAGCCTCCGTCCATCCGCTCCACGAGGAATTTAAAGGCGACGGTCGTCTGCGGGTGGGAGGAGTTTTTCGGGGCTCCTCCCACCGGAAGCCACGTGACTTTGAGGGGACTCCTCCACAAGCGAATCGCCTTGGTAGCCTCGTCGACGCTTCCCGAGTGGAGGTCAATGCACCTCGCTTGCAAATACAACTCCTCCTCCTCCGCCCACTGCGCCCCCATCTCGCGCACCACGTCAAATTCAAACTCGCCCCCCGCCAACCCCACCGCCACTCTAATCCCAAAGGTACTTCGACAGATTTTGACTTTGCAGCTGCCGTCGAGCGGCAGTCCCTCCGGCGACGTCAACTTGACGCGCCCCTTCAGCCGCGGCTGCGACAGGAAAACGTCGCTCACCACTTCGAACTTCGCGGACATCACCTGCGAAGAGGAGGAGTAGATTCGGGAGACGTCGAGTGTGGGCGACGTCGCCATGGAGGAGTCACTGGAGGTCACGTTCGACGTCACGCGCACGCTAACTTTGGTCAAGCGGTCAAAGGTGAAGTTTCCACGCAGAATTCCGCTCTGCGGGACTTCCACCCAGGGCAGCCGAACCTCCTCCCTCCTTTTAGAATTCGGCTTTAAAATCACCTGGGCGAATTTCGGCGTCTTGTCGACATTTCCGTCGACCACCACAGCGCGGAAGTCGACTGTGTCCCCAGGGGCGAACTTCGCCTTCTCAGTCTGCACAAACACTTGGACATCCGACGTCACTTTTTGTATCTTCGTGTAAATGTGCTTCCCTCTCTCCACATATCCCGCCTGCAGGGCCGTGACGACCAAATAGGCCGTCCTCCACGGGAGGTCACTCACCCGCAGCTCCACCCTCCGCAGTTCGTTGACCCCCAAAATGACCTCCTCCCTTGCGAGGACCTTCTCCTCCGGCCACTCCTCCTCGTCACCCCTCCGTTTCAACCCCTTAAGGTCCCTGTCCCCCAGAGTGCGGAGGGAAAGGTCGAAGGTCACGTGGGGATGGAGGGACTTCTCCAGGGTCAACGTGACGTCCAACTCCCCCCCACTCCTCACCTCCTTCAGGGCCGTAGCGGTGAAGAGGAATCCGTCAATGCAGAGCTCCGCTTCCTCCTCCCGCCAACACGCCTCCCGTCTACGCTCCTCCTCCGCCGTCGGATACGTAAATCTCAACTCGTCGATCTCCTGAAGTGTCAGCAGACGCCCCTCCTCCTTCGCCACTCCCCCAGCCACTCCCACCAACACCCACACCCACAGCAGCCGCATCCTCAATTCGTCTCTTCTTCTTCTGCGGAATCCAACAGCAGCTGCCTCAGCACTCTCCGTCCCAACAGACTCTTAGTGAGGCTGCTGAAGACTTGTTCTCTCCTGAGGAACTTGACCTCCTCGAGGATTCCACGAAAGAGTCCCGTTGCCTTTTCCTCGTAGAGAGCAACTGAGTTCAGTGGCATCCACAAAACCAGTTTCACCTTCAGCAGCCTCACTCGCACTCTCTCCACTCACTCCAATCTGCTCAGGTTGAAAAATTTGAGTTGCGTCAGTTAATCTGAGTCTGTTGACCAAGGAGCATGCGGAGGAATAATTAAGTTCCCTTCAATTTCTGCCCATTATTTCCGTTGATTTTTTATTCATTGAGATTTCACATTTGTTGCAACAAATAAATTAAGGAATCAAAATTTATGAAATTGGGTGCAAAGGTTTCAATCTCCTCAATTGTCACTACGCCGTAACTAACCACACAATCGCTGAGGTAAATGAGGAGCAACAATTTAACCATGCATTCTGGATCCGTTCACAAGTACCATTAAATCATTAAACGTGTGAGTAGCTTCCTTCACGAAAGAAGAAATTAGAAAGTTAAAATGACTGCTAGTAATTTAAGGAACCAGTCTCGAGGTGATTTCTTGGAATTAGTTGAGAGTCATTTTTCCACGAAGCAGCCTCTTCGTCCGTATAAAGTCAGCAAGAATGTTCAGTTTCAATTTTATTTTGTGGATAAAGCGTTTGAACTGAACTCACTTGCTTTGTTTTCACACAATACATTCAACTAATTTGATTTCCCTTCAACACGTAATTCACAAGAATGAAGTCAGCATTTTTGATAACTTTAATGCTTGTGATTATTTCGTCTGTGATATTTGGTTAGGTTACTGTATTTTCATTTTCCAGTGTCGTATTTAAAAAAATACGTTTAATTTTTCAGAATTTGCGGATGCAAAGGGCTGCTATTGGAGTGCTTGTCAATCGAAATTCTATTAAAATTTTCCATGTGGTCGGTCGGGAGGATAAATAAAAAAATCGTGCGGAGATGACTTAGAACAAACATGGTGCTGCTAAGGATGCCGACAGTTTCGTTGAAATGTCCTACAACTACATTAGAATTCATTTCTCCAGAATCATAAATTTAATTAGCTTAATGATTTAACAGAATAAAACAAGGAAATTTATCCGACTGTATTACAAACGAATCCGATTTACAATCGCCTTAATAGTTGGTAGCTGACACTTTTTGTATGCACGCACATAACTCATGATCAAAGAAACCAAATTCTAGTAAAATCGTCAATATTTCCTGCTCATGATTGTTATACTGACGAAAGGGTGAGTTCAGCTCATTGCGTTTATATCTTACGTTCTGCTTGCTCAAAGAATAAGAAAATTATGACCATCAAATATGTCCATTAGTCTTTTATAAACCGGTCTCACAATTAGTGAATAAATTGGTTAATTAAAGGAATGGAATTTACACTTATCGCCATTTTCAAAGCATATAAACTATTTCGCAGCATTTTCATCTCGTATTCTATCACCAATCTGTCGAGAATTATAATGCTAAAATCACATACGGCTCAAATCTAAATAAAACGATTAGACCACACAAAATTTTCCAATATTTACCTGGCCTGCAGAATCTCTCATTAAAGATTGGGCCTCACTTGATGCACAGAAAAAAGAAAAACGATTAACTTGATTATTAATACGCTGTAAATATGTTTTACTCGTGGAAAATATCTCAATCCCATCTCCTTTGGAGTGTAGGTTTTCTGTGTTAATTTCCTCGCCAGAAACTAACATAACACTGGATGTTTTCCGCGAAGAAAAATTGACTAAAATATTTCCAAACATTAATTAAAAGATTGATTAAAAGTTACGTTATTATGCCAGCAATGGAAAGAGACACCATTATTAGGCAAACTGAAACGAAGCCTGCTCATTGGGTTTTCCATTTCTTGCTATTTGGTTTTCAATAATAGTTTTGTACTAACCTCATAGAACCAATTCACACGTTTTTTATGAAGCTTTTGATTTTCGTAGCTGCCTTACAAAGGGACTAAATAAAAAGGTTCAAAAACTGCTCTAACATGTAAAGAACCTGTGTTGAGATGATTTCTGGGAATTCGCTAGGAGTCGTTTATCCACGAAACAGCTTGTTTGCACAGCATACATTTACCTTAATATTTGATTCCCATTCCCCACATAATTTACGACAATCAACTGAATATTTCTCATCACTTTATTAGTCGTAAGTATTTCGTGTCTAAAATGAATCTTAATAAATAATTTGGTGGATTTTAATGAAAGGAAGCGGCACTTATTCCCAGTCCAAAAAGATATGATATAATGTTTTTGTCTCTTTTAAATTCAATGATCCGACCAAATAAGGTTCTTATTTATCTAATTGTCCTACACAATCTCTAACTACAGATCGAACCACACTTGATGCACAGTGCACAGACAAACGATTAGGTTCAGGATATCACGAGGCAATGTGAGAGTGAGTCAGCCTCTGGGGCCATAACACTACTTACAATATTACATTGGGAGTGGGGTCTCAGGAATTTCGAAAAAACTAATTAATTTTTTGCGCCATACGCCAACTTAAAAAATTGCAAAAAAAGTTTTGTAGCGGATTTTACAGCTAAATTTTGAAGATCTTTAGCCGTTTGATGCGCTTTTGTATCTTTTATTCCTGAAAAACTGATTTGCTTCTTACAAAAAAGTTTAATATCAACTTAAAAAGCTTCAAATTTTCTTTTAAGAAAAAATCACATAAGACGGAGATGAGGTTTCGTACTGTGTCAGGCCTACATAAGCACTAAATGCTGGCGACGTTTCGAGTATCGCCACCACATGGCACATTTTAGAAACTTGCATAGGCTTCTCGGGCATGCTATTTACTTTAAATTCAGGTTTTTACCGTTCCGCTATATCTGCTGCCACTGAGCTGTGAGATACCCACCTTGTTTTTGTCAAAGTACCAAAGTAGCCTTAAGAGGAACGAATGTAGGAGCTTCCCACCCTGAACCACATGTCTTTACCCTTGGAACAATCTGGACGGCCGGCTTGTAAATGAGACCCTCAAAATGTTTCCGTAATTACATTTGAATGTTCCAATAAATTGTGAAACGCAGACCAACTCGTATTTGTGAGTCAATTAAGTAGCTGTGGTTTCTTTCATTAATTATAATCATGCATGTTTAAGTCTGGTTTTGGTCTCGGGAGCGTGCGTGTGTATCTCTCGTCACTCTCCAGGTTCTTTGTGCATTAACTTTTTCCTAGAAACTCTATAACTTGTACATTACTTCATTTTATTTATAATTTTAAGCTTAATAGGGGTGTTAAGTTTGTTCTTAATTTAATTTAAACCTGACATGTAATTATGAAGACGCCAAAATCCAGTATATCTGAAGCAGATTTACATAACTGCTACCGAGACTAAGCCAGACTCCCTCAGGTACTGTGCATGGGTACGCTCTCAAAGCTGCATGGGTCAGTGCTGGAGCTGAAAGCTGAAGAGAACCGAGTGGAAGTTCTGGGTGCGGTACTGGAGTCAGGAACAAGTACTCTTACGAACTGAACTGGAAGCCAGAACGCATCAGTCAACACTTTTATCCCCGCTACTACACTTTTATGTGTTAACATGCTTACTTTAATAAATGAATGATGATCGTAAAGGCTCAGCCATATCGATCTGGCACAATAAAGACCTACGCATACATACATACATAATCATGCAAGTTTATTGATTGTCGTGAGCACATAATTCTCATCGAAGCATTTTGAAATCGACGACACATTAAACGAATTATTTTAGATCTCCCTGAAGCCCATTATGGATTTGAATTTGAAAGATTGACGCTCACTTTCTTCGTGGCTGTGAGTCGACTGGAAATATTCGAACTCAGCGAAACGAAGAGGTCACCAATTACTTTTGGCGTCACATTCATCTTGACGACTTCGAATGCATTTGGTTTGACCTTCACGAATTCCTCCCTGACCTCAGTTGACCCGCCTTCTCTCCACTCCAGCGTCACGTGACCTTCGTAAGGAGTGGCCAGGTGGTTTTTGACGTAGCCGATGACTTCGACGGTCTCTCCGAGAAGAACTGACGGAGCCACTAACACGCTGAGCGTCACTGGAGGAGGCGGTATTTTTAAAACTGGTGAATTTGAAAAGCCGGTCCTTCCTGACTTCGAATTAAAAGTCGCTCCACTGACGACGTACGTTCCGAACTCCGTCAACCGGTTGAAAATCTTGGTCACTGTTAAAGTTCCGTTGTCCTCCGTCGAAGTCTTCCTGTCGACGTCGACAAAGACGAGTGAAGGGTGGTAATCAGAAGACTTTGGTGGTTTGATGATGAAGTTGGCAGAAATGTTCACGTTACTCGGATCCGAATAACCCGGTGAATAATCCCAACTCTCAACTCCCGGATTGTTACACTCCAGATTCCTGCACAAAAGTAAACAGGCTTATCAAACCGAACTAACTGTCACCTAAAACCTTAAGAACAAATTTATTATACCGATCCTCGTCGCTGTTCAATTGACGTTCAAATTCGTCCTTGGCAGCCTGCAGAGAAACAACCGAGTCCGGCAACATTCCTTCCAATCGGAACGTCACAATCGTCGACATGTCGACGTCCACCTGGTCGACAATTCTGATATACTGCGGTCCACTGGGAGGAACCACGTTAACATTCACCGACGCACTGTCGCTAATCTTGAGTCTATCGTGTGGATGGGTACTGCGGGTATACACGAGTAGGGTGAGCGTCCCTTCCGTCACATTTTGGGGGATGGTGAGTTCAATGACCTCGTCCAACTCGTCCCGCTCCGGAGAAAACGAGAACCTCCGCGAAGAGTAGACGGCCTTCCGTGACGACAGAATGACGTTGACGTTGCCGTAGGGAAGACACGAATAGACGCGGAACCGCACGACGTCTCCTCTCCGAATTAACCGCGCAGGGTCCATTGGCGTCACGTGAATTTTCTGGAGGGCGTGAAATGGACTTTCCTGCAGAGAAATCTCCGTTTTCTCGTTTCCCAGTTTCACCAGAAGTTTGTCGTTCCAGCGCGATGGCGGCGGTTCGTCGACCTGGAATTCCAGCCGCACCTTCCCACTCGGAGGAATGGGGAGGGAGAAGTAGGTCGCTGAGGGGCGGAGTCTCTTCAGGTTCTCCTCAGAGAGGAGGAGCCTAACCTGGACTTCCTTCGGAGGCTCCTCCCCTCCGTCCCACCTCCCCAGGAGGAATTTGAGGACGACGGTCGTGTGGGAGGAGTTTGCGCTCCGGAAACTTCCCACCGACGACCGCGTCACTTTGACGCGAGTCCTCCAAAACCGAATCGTCGGATTTGACTCCGCGACCCTTCCCGAGTGGAGGTCAATGCACTTCGCGCTCAAATA
>JAQGAC010002034.1:0-11529 GCA_034696585.1 Isotomurus maculatus
AATTCACCTTCAGGTTGTTTGTCGGTTCAAGGGACGGTCATTTTTCAGTCATAAGTTGTTTATCATTAATTTCAACATGATCTCTGAGTTATCACACAATCTGCGAATTCATTAGTTCCAGATTTCCTCATCATTTCTGTCCAAAGTCCTCCAGTGACGACGGTCTGAAGAAATGCTGAGTGAATGTGTCGCTGTTGCGTGGAGCTGGTTGTTGTGGCACAACAGTTGGTGATTTGCACGAGTGGCGATGCAATCTGTTGCGACTGCGAACTGTTTATTCACTGCGCTGAAGACCCACACTGTTCTTAACCTTAATAATTACATATGGGCGAGTTCGTAAAGAAAAGGTTCTCGGTAAGGAGTGAAACTGGAGCGACAGTGGTGAGGATGGGCGTTCGCACACTCGCGCTTTCTGTCCTCTCCTGCAACAACAACGAGACCCGCTCTCTCAGGAATGAGTCTGCCACTTGAGGAACAAAACGTACGGCTGGTGGAGTGTAGGAGGAGCGCTTGGGCACTCCTCTCTTTTGAAGCCTTTGTTGCATGCGGGCGTTGCAACGCCTGTGTTCTTGTCACACATCTTTTCGTCCCCTTGCCCTGCAGCAGCACACTAGCCGTAAGTCAGAATCCAAAACAGAAGCATGGTGAAGATTGGGTAGCCAACACAAGGAGAATTCTTTCTGCCCGTTCCTCCAGACACGAGTTGTGAACTGACGCGATTTCCGCTGTCTTCGTTGCCTAGTTGGAACTGGAACTGTAGGTGAGGATTTACAGCCGTTTGTGTTGTGTGGGTGTAGCCATGGCGTTGGAATCCAGCCAACAAACAACGGAGAGAACCCCGCGAATCTCACAGACATTTCTGCAGTCACTGGAAATGGCGGGAAAGTGTTTTCTCCTCGCAGTGGCGGTTCTCCTCAGTTCCACGTGCCGTGCGGATGTGAAGGGCACTTTCGGGAGGTGGAGGGAAGTGTACAAGGCAGTGCGGCGTGATGGAGTGGAGCGACCGGAGAGGGACGGCGACGCTTGTTCCGCCACTGTCGACGAAACAGCCGCGTGGCTCCAACTGACGCGTCTCTTCGAGGAGAAGGAGGCGACTGGAATTATGCGCCACGCGTGGCCGCGACTTGAATTCTACGAGGAGCAGTTGGCGGGAATTGTTGGGGAGAGTGTCGACGTTTTGGGGGGAAAGGCCTTCTGCTCGCGGGAACTTTTCGACCTCATCTGCGTTGGAAGTGTTTGTGTCGACTGTGTGGAGAAAGTGAATCCCGTGGATTCGGGGGCGAGTGAAAAGATCCGGGCGGTTTGCGCGGGAAGCTTGCCGAACGGAGACGAATTGGCGGGAGACGAGGAGAAAGAGCGGGAAGCGAAGGAGGCGTTTCTTCAGGCGGGAGGAGGGACGGCAGGGGCGTTGACGTTGGAGGAGGTGATGGCGTGGAGGGAGGAGCTTGTGGATGAGCGGCGGGAGGAGGAGGAGCATCGGCCTCCGGAGGAGTGCTCCGCCAGTGTGGAGATGAGTGTCAGTGCGGCCTACCTCCTGAGGAAGGAGATTTGGGAGGCGGAGACTAGAGATGCGGTGGAGGCGGAGCTACGGGCCCACCCGGAGTATTACGCTGATAGGCTGGGGGGATTGAAGGGAGCGGAGAAGGGGCGTGGCTTCTGTGGGAGTGGCTACTGGGAGATGGTGTGTGGGTGGGACGGCGTGTGTGTGGAGTGCGAGAAGGTGAGGGTGGAGGAGGAGCCTCTGCTGGCGGAGGCGTGTTCTCCGTGGACGCCCAAGATTTGGGAGGAGATGAGAGGGGAGGAGCGGATGGAGGAGCAGCGGAGGAGGAGTGGAGGGAGGGAGGCGGGAGATTCTGGAGGAGGGAGGAGAGTGTGGGGCGTGTGGATTGTGGCTGTGGGATTGGCTGTGCTCAAGTGGTTGTGATGCATTGAGGGAGGAGCTAAATTAATGGTGTCTGTTGATTTTAATTGGAGGAGAAATAAATGGAATTTTTAATTGTTTTTTTATGCGGAAATTAATTAATTAATTAATCAGTGGAACAAAAGTGATAATAGGTTAAAAACTGAAGATGGAGTTAAAACTTGATTCACTTTTAAGTGGGAAGCGAATTACAGTTTCTAAGACGGTCACAGTTCGGTCCTAAATCGGCTCTGAGATGTCGACGAGGGAGTAGTCGACGTCCGGTGGGGTCGAACAGCGTTGGCCTCCTCTTTCGTCCAGACGTTCAGTATGCTCATTTCGACGAATCTGGCTGCAGATTTGCAGACGCCCATCGTCGCCTCTTTGAATCGGTCGAAGGTGAGCGAGTTGAGGACGACGTCGACTCCGCCGACGTCCCTGCGAATCTGCGCCCCAAGTCAGTGGTGCGGGAGTTGTAGACGAATTCGACTCCGAGGTTCCTCAGGTAGGTTTGTTTGCGGGGACTTCCGACGGTGGCAACGATTTTGCACCCGGCAGACTGGGCGAGTTGGAGGGCGCAGAGGCCGACTCGTTTCAGCTGAACCGCTTATCGCGGAACAAGTGAAGTCCGCGATAAGCGCTGCTGCTGGCGGAGGAGTTGACGAAACGGGCCGTCCTGTTGAGCTGCCTCAGTTTCCTCGAGAAGAACTCCTCGTCCGCAGCGTCTCTCCTGAAAACCACCCACTTTCTCGACGGAGTAGACGGCTGTTTGTAAATCCCGCGACATTTCCGGAGCACGGGGTGCTTCAGGAGGAGGTCGATTGTCGAATTGAGTGTCGAAAGTGGCGTGAGGGGTTGTGTGTCTTCGTTGCGTTGTCCCGTTGGGAAGTCGTTTCTCTTTTGCCCCAGTTGGGTCCTCCAGACGTCGACGTGCATTCTTGGAAGGGAGGATTCCTGTGACTCCAAGTTGATTGGAACTCAGCGTGCGGGAGTCGGCTTGAGTAGAGTGAGGGAGTTGGCGGCGAGTGTGTCGCGCGAGGAATTCGACGCCCTTCGTCGTGTGGTCCCTCCTGTACTTCGCCCCGAGTCTCCCTTCCATCACAACTCCATCCAGTTCTGACACAAACGGAAATGTCGACGATCTGCACTCGACTGTGTCGGCGTCGCTTCGTTTTCGTCGAGCATCGGGTCCATGTGACTCGAGTGGAACGCGTGTGTCGACGCCAAAAGTGTTGACTTCAGTTGGTTGTTTACGCAGACTTCCTGCGAGGCTGCGATGTCTTCAATCGACCCGGCGACAACTGTCTGCTCACTGGAGTTGGCCGCAGCGTTGTCCAGGTCGAATTTTTGAGTTTTCGTCAATTCGTCGACGATTTGATCGACAGTCTTCCTGTCGACTTTGACGACGAGGGCGTCTTCTAGGGAGAGGATGTTGGCGGCGACGACGGCAGCGACGGCGTCGTAAAGCCACCCACTGCAACCCTTGACCCGTAAACAGGAAACTCACGCGCCGCCACGTCGCCGCCTTCTTCGTCGACACTTTCCCCAGACTCCCCAGCAGCTCATCCCTCGTCCTCACCACCCCAAAAGTCCGACACGCCATGTCGCTTCGACCAACAACCTTCTCGTCCCGGAGGAAGTTGGCGTGATTGGCCTTCATTTCTACGCGGGTCTCTTCCGTCTGCGCCCAAAACTTCAGCAGAAACAGCGACTGAACCCGGAGGAACATCGACCGTCGACTTCTTTCGTCGTCGAACGGCGACTCTTGGAGAATCGCGTGGACGTCCGTTCCGGTGATTCCAACAAACCGTCACACCCTCCGCCCTGACACACACCTAACCAGCCTGCCTTCTCGTCGAATGTTTTGCGGCGACCCGAGTGAGGAGGGGGTTGACGCCTACCGCAATGGCGACGTTGCATCTCTCAGCAAGGAGACTTTCGACGGCGGACTTCGACGTGTAGCAGCCAGACTCACGGTCAACCCCAACACGTTAGAAATCCTCCCGGTCAGATTGCCAATTATTATGTTCCGTTTCCCATGTAAAACCGGAGGTATTCGGTCAACTCAACTGGCTCAACTGCAGAACTTCCTGTGGAATCTCCTGGAAGTCTTCCTCCACCAGCACCCGAAAACCCCCGTCGCCGTCACCCTAATTCATCCCCGCCCCCTCCAGCGCCTCCCACACCAACTCCAACGCCAGTCGCTCCCGCGGATCCATCAGAGAGACTTCCTTCGGACTCAGTCCAAACAACTTCGCGTCCACCTCCTCAACGTCGACTCTCAAGCAGATTCCCCCCAAAAAGAGCGGGTTAAGCCACCGCCAATCCGGAACCCGGGTAGTTCCCGCACATCCCTCCTCAAGGAGACTCCAGAACTCATCAATGGAGTTCGCTCCCGGCAGCCGGAAACTCAACCGGTGACTAACTGCCCGCCCGTGTTGTGGTGCCGATTTGGAAGGAGATTCTGCGCGAGATTTGGTAGGGGCGTTCTGCGCAGTCACTGCTGGGGGTGGAAGTGGCAGAGACGGTGGAGAGACTTCCATTCCTGCGGAAGTTGGCAGAAGTGAATTGGGCGCGGCGATAGAGACGGAGGGACGGAGCGAATAGAGGTTACGAGGAGATGGATTAAACAGTTCTCTGTAATTGATTCTGCGTTCTGGATTAATACCTTATTAGACTCTCTATCTCGCGAGTGGCGTGTGCGGGTGCAAGAGAGTGGCGGGCCCCCTTACGCAATTCAAAAGGGACCGCGTGCTACTGCAGAAGGACCCTGCAGGGCCCAATATTATTTTTTTGAGCTTTTTTACGTCTACATGTGTCGACTACTAACTAGGAAGGGTTTTCAACTGATAGGAGAGTAGAGAAGTGCGACATATACTAGTCGACACATTTGGGTGTAAAAAACACGAAAGTGAAAAAATTTCCAGGCCCTGCAGGGTCCACTTAAAGTAGCGCGCGGTCCCATTTGAATTGCGTAAGGGGGCCCTCTTTTCTCCTCCTCCAACACGCGCAACTCGCGAGAGAGAGAAAGTCCCATACTTCCTCGTGTTGAGCTCCCGACCCTCGCAACGCTCATTTTCTCTCTCGCTTACGGGAGCTTGTGTGGGGGGAGGAGAAAATTAACATAAATTAACATGCAGCGGGGTTGCATTTTCTCCACTTCCTGTGACCGCGCGCTATTTTGAGTGGAACCTGCAGGGCCAAATATTATTTTTACATGGAAATTCTTCACTTTCGTGTTTTTACACCCAAATGTGTCGACTAGTATGTGTCGCTAAGTCTGACAACTCTCAACTCTCCTGGCAGTTCGCACTCATTCCTGGTCAGGTACAGCAACTCTTTTTACGGACAAGAGGGGAGGAGTTAGAGGTGGCGAGGGTGAAACCCTCAGTAAGGGGCATTTTCATTCAGAATGGCGGAGGACTTAAGACTGTGCGAAAATGATGAAGTAAAAACCGGCGGAGGGCTGAAAATGAAAATATGGGACCTCACCATTCAGGGATATTCCTCACTGAAATCTCGAACTAATGAGTATGCAGATTATGCGATAACTCCAGAGGTCATTAACTTAAGCTCTAATAGCTGATCAGGATATTCAGATGGTATATTGAAGGATTGTTTTATGAAGGCGAATTTTCGAAACACGAGGATGATTTTTGGCGGTGTAAAAATGAGTAAAGACCGGTGAAGGAATGGTTGAGACAATGGAGCGGAGGAAGAAACTGCAAGTTACCTGAGAAAAGCACCTGACGAAGAATCCACATTGTTAATGCATCCGCACACCCAAAGGAAGGGGAAGTTGGATAAGAAGGAGTGCAGCTGCCATAAAGCCAAAGTTTCGTTGAGAATGAGGAGATCTCTTCTTCCGCTGCTGCTACAAAATTCAGATTGTGTAGAATTAAGTTAGTGATTTGCAATGTCGGTATTAGGAGGACAAAAATAAAGGAGTGGAGGATACGTAACGCTATAGGTGAATGGCCAGATGGGAAGGTTTTTGTCGAAAATTGGCGTGTTTGGGCAGAAGGAGCGACGGTGAGATTGACAAAAGATAAAAGCGTCGTCCAGGGTTGGAAAGGAGGGCATTTCCAGCCACAGATTTTGAGCATATGAGAGTGGGGGTGGTTGGCTGTGGTGCAAAGGGTAAGAGTATATTCAAGGAAAGTTCTGCAAATCATGGCGAGTTTCGACAATTCGACATGCTCTTCGTTAGGATGGAGGATTGTTAGCATGGGGACAGGAGGTGAGTGGAGGTAAAAAACTGGATGGATGAATGTGTGGAGAGAAATCCGAGATGAGAATGATAAACCAAGAGACGCAATGGGTTAATTCAGTAAGTCCAAAAGGTCAGTTTAACTGTTGACTGTAGGGAATAAATGATACACGTAATAATGGCTTTGATAAGTATTATATCAGAATGGGAAACGTAATAGACTCACTTTGTTCAGGGAGACTAAGAAATATAGAGCCATATCTCAGGGGAAAAGGACGCTGTAAGGATGGGTACGGGGTGAAAGGCCTTAGTCCTCAGGAGGTCACTGCTTTTCACTGCCGCAGGCCTTCCCCAATCCTTCACTTTCTCCAGAGTATGCAAGAGAATGTCAACGATATGCTTTGCTCATGAGAATCAATTGACACGGCCATAAATAACTTAGGTCAACTACAGGATGTCGTGTTATGACAATTACAATCTGTATTTATTTATAGTGGAGTGGGTACTCGCACTAAATTAAGGGGGGAGCGAAGGGCCACCCACTGGGGCTCGCTCCACAGTAGTACTTACAATTACGTAAGGGGAGTGTACAGTCACGTCAGACGGACTTACTCCGACCCCAACTTGAGAACAAACTAATGCTAATATCGTACAAGAAAGATCCGTAGAATTAATTGGAGAGTGATGGCCACTTACTTAAGGGCTCACTCTACGTAATGCTAGTATAATATATTATTCACAATGAATATCGTACCACGAGGTGAGGTGCGGTTGGTAGATGCGGGTGTGCACTTAGGTTGCTATGCAGTTTTACGGTTACTATGGAGTATGCTGATGTGTACTATTGCATGAATTCCCGGACAAACTATCTACTAGTAGAAGTGAAGACCCCTTCACCTCGTTACTATGGGAAGGCCTCCTTCCCAGTTTAACTTAGACTCTGTTGCTAGGGACCGTCTCCCTCCTCTCTGTTGCTATGGAAAGCCTCCTTTCCAGTTCGACTTAGACTCCGTTGCTAGGGACCGTCTCCCTCCTCACCGTTGCTACGGAAGACCTCCCTTCCGATTCAACCTCGACTGCGTTGCTAGGGAAAGCCTCCTTTCCTGTGCAACTTAACTCTCCACCTGTCTATGGTGTTTCTGTGAAAGCCTCCCTTCACAGCGTGACTACGGAAAGACCCTCTTTCCCTTTAATCTGATCGTGTGCTAACGTTTGCATTCAACTCGTTCCCAGTTGGAACAAATTCACTATGGATTTGTTCCATTTGGGGCTGCACCGGCAGTCTCCTATCTACGCAACCGCTCACTTGTCCTTTGACCTCAACTGCAGATCTCTAACAACTCATCCTCCGCATAAGTTAACTCGTCTCCTCTCTGCTTTCGATACCAGACACCGACCTACTGGTGTGTGTAGCCTGTAACTACGCAACTGCCTAAGGAAGGCTGGGAAATGCGGAGGGGTAGTACTCTGTTCTAACTTGTGTGGCCAGAAATAGATGAGACTAATTATAATTGGGACTGTGAATGGAATGCACACAAAATGAGGGACTGGAGGGATTCTCAGAGGTGAATGGCTTACACGGAAGGTGAAGCCTTGAGAATTGAAATTGAGCGCGGGGTAATATGAGACACCAGTCTCTGAAAGTTAAAGTAAGGTCTCAGCTTGGTATGATCTCGACTGTCTCCAAATTCCTCAAAGACCGAGCGAGAAGACTCCCATCTACAACAGCGGACTCGCTGAGGTCGAGCTTTCTACTCACACACGTCATAATTACGGAACCGAAATGACACACATCTTATTGAATGAAGGAACGACTTCAGTAGATTGGGGGTCAGCGAATGATGACAGCGTTGGAGTTGTGGAGAAGAGAGATGAAGGGATCCTCAAGTCGCACAGCTTTCCTCGCAGTCTCAGCAAAGGTTTCCCACAGTCTCAGCAAAGGTTTCCCAGCTCCACAGGATCTCAGCAACACAGCGTCTCGTTTCACACACGGTTTGGTAAATCCACACACAGTTTGGTAAATCCACACATAAACTGTAAAGTCAACCATTACTATCCAACCGAACTTATGCAACAAACCTCTAAATTCCCAAACTAAACCGAAAATTATGCTTACCCGACTTCAGTCAAATATACACACAAACGAAGGCCCACAGGGGCTATTTTAGACTCAAAGGAGTACTGTCCTAAATACTAGCAAAGTAACTACGGTACTATTAACTAAACTTACAAAACTAGACAAAGATTACTGGATGATTTCTCGATTGCAACTGAACGAGAATCCAGTGAGCGAGGGGAGTTTTTAGGAGATTGAGGAAGGAGCTGATGAAGATGCTCCTTCTCAAGATAACCAAATCAGGTCACTACTCTGTGGCCTTCACAAGCCACCACCAACAACCACCACCACTCCTGTAAAGAGCCATTGTTCTTTACAACGCTATCTTACGATAGTCAAATGAGACAAGGACATTGACAGTGTGAATCGAGACATAGCAATACAAATATGATTAAGGTAAAAAAACGGTAGCATTGATATGAATAGGAGAAAACGTCTAGATCCTTGGGTCATACGATCAGAACACAAACATCATTTAAATTACATACTGAACATTTCGGGCCCCATTGAAGAACCTCCTCAATAAGTATTGTCACACTAAACTGTAGCATACAATCTTTCTTCAGTTGAAATCTTGATGATGAAAAAAATCCAATGAAAATCGTAGTTTATTAACGTCTCAGATGGTAGATAATTTTTCAACAGTTCATTCCACTACCAGTAGACGGGGAAATAATTCATGTAGTGTACCTCAGGAAGAGAGGTACACTAGCACCTAACGGAGCATACCACCCGAAAAATGTGTATGCTAATTAAGCGATAATTAAATCGCCCAGTAGGCACCTTCCTCGTACTGCCTCTTTGCGGAGGTATCGCAGAACCAGAAAGGACATATTTAAGTAAATACCTTAAGTCTGCGGTCCTAACCACTCAACCATCAGGGCTTAGCATGATGACTCAATCCTCATGTTATGCAATATAATCTTCATGTTAAACAGCTGAAACCTCACGTTGAACAGCGGACACCTCATGTTGAGGAGAAGAGACTTCACATTCTGTGACAGCATCTTCCTTGTGAGCAGGAGAATCCTCATACAGGGTTTATGAGGTAGCATCATCAAACACAAAATACTTCGGGAGACCAACACCAGGTGTCACTAGTTGAGCTGTTGTTGTGATGATGATATTGGTTTGAGTTATTCCTTGTTAAAAATAACCTCCGCGGGACATCAGAAGGAAAATTTGTAGCTGATGAACGAAACTTTTGTTGAGAGTTTTTCTGCTGTGGTGTAGAATCCTTACGTTGTAGAGTAGAATCCTTACACCGAACCTTAATGAAACTCCCACACTGAGCTGCAGTCGAGTCCTATTGCTGATGCATAATAAAATCCACGCAATGATGTATAGTAGGATTCTCACATTGATGCACGTTACAATCCTTATAAAGGTAAAATATAATCCTCATACTAGGGTAGTGAAGACTCGTCGCAATCCAAAAAGTAGATCACTACTGAATGTATTACTTAGGTTTACGACCCTAAGTTATACTTCACGACTCAAGTCATTGTCGAGTCTGTTGTATTAGTTAATTTTTCGGGTTTCGCAGTGAGGAGGAAAGATGAAGTTCTTTACTGAATGCCTTTCCATTTTATTTAAATAACTCGAAATCATTAGTGTCATGATAATCTTGGTGTGTCTAGAAATCAATGAACAGATTTGATAGGCAGTACAATTTGAATGATAAGGAGCATTCTGGTTGCATTGCTTTCATTTCTCCTTCCCTGTTGGCCTTTGGTGCCTGAATTTTCTACCTACAACTTTGTACTTACTTACTTAATTTTGTGGCAGATGACTCTCCATACCGATATCATGGGAAAGCCATCTGTGAAGTGAAAGCTAGTATAAGAATTATGTACCTGGAGCCCTTATTTGACACTCCAGGTTGACTCACTCAGAGGTCATTAAAATTATTAATTTTATGAGTTAATTCCTCTATTGCTATCTCAAGCCTCTTTGTCTTCCTTCACAGGTACATCCTGTCATTGTGTTCCATAAATTTCCAGCAGTCTTCCAGCTCTGCATGTTGTACTAATAAAATATGCACCTACGAGGCAATAAACCTCGATCAGTTGTTAATCACCTTGTCCACACTCAACTTGTCTTGTCCATTATTTGTCATTTCATTCAACCTAAACATCAACGACCTCATGAGCAATTATTCTTACATGGTACCGGAACTTAGGATTGAGGGAAGGAGTGTAAGTGCATAGTTCAGCAGGGCAATCTGTGACAGTAGAAGGCAATCTGTAACATTTAAAAAAAGACAGTCGAAAATCAGTGACGTAACAAGCCCTACACTTTTTTTGCCAGCCCGAACTTTGATCGAGAGGAGAGGATTCGAGTTCGAGCAACACCCACTCCAGAGAAGAATTGGCCGAAATTCTCGAGCAGATCAAAGGACGCCCAACATCCTTTTGAAGACACGAATTCAACTGTATCACGGTAAAGTAAACTTTCCTTATCTTTATTCGGCACCGAGGACATGGATGACACCGAGAGAAATTTCAAGTTGAAAAGAAAGTGAGAAGAGAAGACTCGTCGAGATGGCTGACGAAATCAAAATAACTCAAGTTGAGAGGTTGAACGAGTCCAATTCTCAAGATTGGAAATTGGGCCTTCTGACAATTTTTGAAGGAAAAGATTTGTTGGACATCTTCGATGGAAGGACTCCATTTCAGCGAATAAACCGACCAACCAGCGTGGAAGAAGATGGAAAAGCAAGAGCTGTTCTCATCCCACTACTGGATTTAGGAAACAAAGCTCATGTACGCAAGCTTACTACAGCAGATGAGATGTGGGATGAACTTTCCCCAAGTTCATTCAGACACGAGCGTCCTGAACCAGAGCCACACCTTCAAAAAAATTTCTGGCCTATAAATTTCGGAAGCACTACAAACCGATCAAGGTGTACATGGAAATCGTGCAGATATCCCGTTCAATCAGCGACGTGATGAAAATTCTCAGGATTCTTGACACTTGACACTCTGACACCGTATAATCGCTTCTCCGCCTTCAAAGCAGCGTGTGACAGCGTTACGGTAGCTGAAAAGAAGCTTCCAGTCTTACTTGCAAGGCTGCGAAAGAAGAATTTGGAGTACATCGCGAAACATGAAAATGATGATAGCTTCCAGACAAAGAAACTGACAGCATTTTTTATCCCGTAGCGTAGCCAGATAAAAAATCATGGAAATCCAGGGAACAACTCTGGAAATCATCAGGCGCCTAGCTCCTCGAAGGGAAAATCTTCTCGAGTCGATGAACTCAAGAAGAAAACCAAATGCCATAATTGTGGCAAAGTGGGTC
>JAQGAC010002035.1:0-11524 GCA_034696585.1 Isotomurus maculatus
CTACCTTTGAAAGCAGTCTCGACGACTTCCTGAGTAGAAGGACCACTGAAAGGTACGTTGAGGTCACAGTAACTTCCCTTGAGCCCCCCGTCCATTATTCTCGTGCACTACAGAAAGATATTCAAGTGTTGTCTTATTGCAGGCTACACGTGACAACTTTATTTACTTTCACGGGTCTGGTTGCCTCTCCTGCAGGGAAGAAGTTGTGTGGGGCGATGGAAGAAACTGTCCAGTGCTGCTGCAGATCCGTAAAATTGTAAGTTTCGATTCATAACTAAAATCTAAAGAAAGAAATGAAAATGAAAATAAAAATACGTTATCATTTTGCTCTTGAACGCAGGTGAAATTAGAGGATCGAGATCTATAGAAAATGGATGTACTTAAGCTTAGGACACTAATTCATCGTAGGTTGGACCTATTAGCAAGTTCATCGTTTCCGAAGACGTCCTACAATGTATTACCTGCCTTCACTAGGCGAAAACTGTGTGGTAGCTGCAGATCCCCTGAACTATTCGGTGGGACTTGGAGTCTGGTTGTAGGAAGATGTAATTTCATGAAGGAGAAGCCACTTTTTCTGCGGCAGAAGATGTTCAAAAGTACAAATAGTGGAGGAGGAGAGATTCGGGAGGAGGAGGAAGGACTTACCGACGAAGAGATGAAGGTCCTAAAGGAGCTGGAGGAAGAGGAAGCTCGAGTCAAACAAGATCAACTCCGGGGCTCAGTGTCGCAAGATTACGTTACTTTTGAAAACAATCAGAGAGTCATTCAAGACGTTATTGAAGAAATGTGGAATCCTTTATCTCAAGAAGAACAATTCGTGTATGAAACTCCGGAAGAGTTCCGCACACGTGAGTTGTCCTGTAACAAGAGACTATGAAATGGGATATTGGGATCATTCCGTGAATGCTTTCTGTTTTAGGGGGAAAGTTCGGAGTTTTCGATTTAGGAGAATTAGTTGATCTTGTCAGAAACGAGAATGGGAAGGAAATAGTTGCGATTTCAATTCCTAAGGAGCTTGACTACGCTGACCACATGGTTATTGTTACTGCGGGGTAAGAATAAATTATCTCAATTATAATGTACTTTAGATGCATTTTTATTTCATTAACAAGTGACTTGTTGATCAATTCTGTAGGAACGCAAGGCATTTGTTAGCTGTGGCAGAATATGTAAGGAAACGATTCAAAATGAAGCAAAGGAAATCTAGTGATGTGATCCCTTCCCTTGTCACGAAAGATGGCCGTCACGGATGGATAGCTTTGGACCTCGGAAATATAATCCTTCATCTTTTCCTTCAAGGGCAGCGTGATTATTACGATCTTGAAATGTTATGGACTGTAGGACCTTTGTTTGATGACTTGTACAATATGAAGGACCCCGAAATTATTCAGCTGTTAAACACGCTGAAGTAGAGTAGGTTGACATTATAAGATAGTGAAAGTTCACTCGATCACGGCACGCGGTTTGTTGTTCCAACGCAAAGGCATGGTAGTGATAATAAAACAATATCAGTAACCAACAAAAGTGATTTGTGAGTTCTATCGTTTGCTTTAATGACCCAATATAGTTTTTACAATCGGTATTAAGAGCCGGTATTTCGTCAATTTTACCAATACTTTACGTGAAGAAAGAACAGAAAAATAAGTGAATCTTTCATCAAAAACGAACAATCTCATGTCTGTCGGTAAGCGAGGCTGGGAACAGAAAGTATAGATGGACAAATAGAAAATTCACAGAAAACTATTCCAGTGCTGCATAGTTACGAATACGACGTTTTGAGAATTTCGACAATCGATACAACATAACACTTCAATTCTGAAGGACGTCAACGTTACTCATTCTAGTCGAAAAGGTTTTTATCTTATGTACACAGATGATGAGCATTGTACTATCTTAAAGCCTACATCCGGCTACTATATGCGTCGTATAAAACATGAATGAGTTAATAATAATACAATTACATAAGAAAAAGAAGAGAAATTATCGGTGGTATCCGTATGTTCCTCCTGTAGATCGTCCTGTAGGTGTATATTGGTGCCGTGTTGCTCCAGGTCTAGTTGTGTACGACGGCATTCCTCCACCCGCGCCGAAAAACATATTAAATATGTGAGCATGCTCTTCGTATGGACTGTTACTAGCGCATCCATAATCACTGTTGCCGGAAATGTCTAAACCTTGATCATAACGACTTCTCTTCAGCTTGTCTGACAGAACTTCATACGCCTCCCCAAGATCTTTGAAATTCTTTTCTTGCTGTTTCTTCACCTCATCAGTGGCACTCGCGTGTCGGTCTGAAAGAAACCATCACAAATTATACTTATATAGTGCAAGTCAGACTTGTAGTCGACCAATAAAAAATGGTACTCTGGTCATACCTGGATGATGCAACAAAGCCCGTTTCTTATAAGCTTTCCGAATTTCCTCTTCTGAGGCATTTTTACCGACGTCCAAAATTTTGTAATAGTCTTTTCTCTTCGCTTTCTTGGCCTCGAACTTCAGGTTTTGAAGTTCTTGTTTCAAATTTCTATTCGAAGGGTCTAATTTTAGGGCAGCCTATTCATGAACAAATGTAAATTATTTCAACCTTCGTTCCATATCATGTTCTTAACATCTCATCTATACGATTACGATTTAAAATTACCTCGTAGTCCCTAACAGCTTCATCGTACATTTCTTGTGCTGTATAAGAGTTGGCTCTCTGTAAGTAAGCCTTTAAGTAGTTAGGGTCAATTTCAATCGCTTTTGTAGCACGATTAACAGCATCAGTGAAGTTCTTTTGTTTATGGCCAAGCAGTGCAAGATTAAACTGCAACTTGGATTCCAAACATTTCTATACAAAAAAAAATAAATGTTTTATTACTAGCCAGAACTTAGCTCAGGTTTAATTCACTGCTTGGTATTTATTTACGAATAGTTCAATAAAAGCTTACGTTCACAAGTTCCCCGCTAGCAACCGTCGCAATGAGTTCAAGGTATATGGACTTAGCTTCAACAAACTTATCAGCCTTGAACAAAGTAGCTGCCTTATCTCGGCTTTCCTTCACATGCTTCATTTTCTAAGTGAGAAAATACGGTATTTTAGTAACTAAAGCATATTTATAAGTACATTGAGTATTTTACTGATGAAAATTGCATTCTATTACACTTACTTTATACAATGCCATGCATACCGTACTGTCAGGTGCAAACTGCAACCCCTGTCGTAAAAACTGCATACTCTTATCGATATTGTCACTTTGAAAGTGACACTTGGACCTTATCATGATTGCATCAATGCAGTGTACGTTGACTTGCAAGACCTCTCTGTTACAGATCGAAAATTTCATAAATATTAGGTTACAGAAGTGACAATATTTCACATCAAATACTTGCGAAAACTTACGTGCAAACCTCTGACGCTTCGACGAACCGACCTAATTTATACAGCGCGTTTGCTTTTTCAATTTTCAGTTTCTCATCGGCAGTAGCATATTCCATTGCGCGTTCGCAAAGAAACAATACTCTTCGGAAATCCTGTTTGTCTCTCGACACCGCGATATCCTTCAAAAACTGCTTTAAGTGAGGTAGTCGAGCCTTCTCATCGTTAATGTCCGCGACGGTTGCGGCAGGAAGACTTCGTGACAGAGCCACGTTAATAGCATTTTCACATTCTTTTACATCTCCTAAAGCCAATGCTATTCTTATAAGTCGGAGGTATCCCTAAACACAAAGCACATTATCAATTTTTGTTTTTAAGATATCTCTTGACCCGTACTATTGTGCAAATTAAGTCAAACGAGCAGGAGCAATACAATTTCGAAAATAACAAACCTTGTGATACGTCGGGTCCATTTGAACAGCAATGCGTGTGTCATGGTTTGCTTCATGGAACTTTTTGAGCATCATGTAAGATGCTCCACGGTTCCCAAAATAGGAAGACTCGGAAGGATCAGACTCTGTTTAAACGAAGTACAAAAATTAACAAAACTGCAGAGTTTTGCGGTGCATTAATATTAACTTATAATCATACCGATAGCTTTGGAATAACATTGTATCGCTTGATTGTATTCTCCTCGCTTGAAATGATCATTTCCTTCTTTCTTGTTTTGTTCCGCAATGCTAAAAATCCAAACATCCATTACAGAAACAGAACGACAGAAGTCAAGTTAAAGAAAATGTAAACCATACTCTTTTTTAGAAACAATTTTAACATCCAAAAGTTCAGGCATTTCATCGTCCCCATCTCCATCCTGTAATCCTTGTGGTACTTCCTGAACTTCGGAATCAGTTCGATTCCTGCCGACAGCTGGACTGACTTCAGCCATATCTTCATCACTGTCAGCTTCATAGTCATCATCACTGTCGTCCTCATCCTTGGTGAGGTCGATGTAAGCAGTCACGTTCCCCTCGTTAACTTTCTGCTGTTTCAACCTTTGTGACCGGGTTCTCAGTCCATTAGCAGCAGCCATCGCAGCAAGGGCAGCATTAGGGTCCATTCCAATTCCAATGACTTCCAGGTCATCGTCCGCCACTTCAGCATCTGGCTCATCATCTAAGTTGACAACAACATTTTGACGTTGAGGGCGTCCGTGACTAGAATGACCACCAGCCCTGTTGGCATTATTTCCATCTCCTTGTCCTGCGCTACCTGATCCTCTTCCATAGGCTCCCTCTCCTAGTCCGTCCACTTCGTAATCGAAATTTTCGACATCCATCTTTCTCTTCACAACCGGAATTTCTTCACAGTCCGAGTCCTCTAAGCTGATCACTGGAATTTCTCCCACTCTGTCTCCTGCCATCAAACAACACAAAAATGAAATGCAATCGCCTCCTCCAATTCTCACGTCGCCTATTATAGCTCAAGTCCTTTCAAACAATAACTCTACACATAAGATCGCCCCCTTACACTACTAAATTGTTTCCTGGACGCTATTCTTCTGACCTACGTTCTACCAATACTACTCCACCATCAATTTATTACCTGAAAATACTCTAATTGTACTAAAAAAATCATCTTCCTCTCCTATTTCCAGCAGTCTCTCAAAATAATACGGTAGACACATCTACTATATTCTGCCCAACTACCCAAACAATAACACGCAAATCCCAATATATGAACTTACTTGGCAGTAAAATGATGGATGATGAATACCGTCGTTTACTCGGGCGACAACACAAGTGCCCTTCTTCTTTAACTCCCTCAATTTTTCGGAAATACCTAACCTACCGAAATAATTAAAATAATATTTTAATTATAACGCAGCGATCACTTTAGTTCACACTGTTAGTCAGCTCCTGGCGGTAGCGAAAAGGAGGAGAGAACGAACGTAAGACCAAAGCACTTCGTTCTCACACAGTCTCAGCTGCTGATCACTGTAGGATTGCTTGGGCAAAAGCAAAAAGAACCAAGGAGACATGCACAGACACTCACTCGCTGTTGTGGGTCGGTGGTGGTGGTGCGATCTGATGCAATTGGCCTCGTAATTCGCCCTGACCAACAACGAAGGAGGAAGAAGCGTTGGGCCGCTAGGGTGTCTGTTGTCGTCATCTATTTCTCTCACACAGTCTCCGGTGGCATGAAATTTGAAGTTGAGCCTCTCACTCACCACTATTTATTATTCCTACGTGAAGCCGACATCATTATTTACATTTTCCCTCAGGAGTTCACTCTCCGTGTTTGTTTACCATTACCAACATTACCAGTCAAGCCTTTCTTCACTCCGACCACAGGCTCTTCATTAACGTCAACACTTACTCGCCATTGTTTAGGCTTCACAAGAATGGGTGATGATGACCGAGGAGAGGTTTCATTCTGACCTTCGCTTCCTCTGCAGCAGCCTGCAAAAGCTACAGTTACAGTCTTAATAGGGGTGGACTATGAGAATTAGTTGTAGTAGTGCACCACTTTCATTGCTCTGCCTCAAGGATCCCGTGAAAAAGTGGTTGTCCCTCGGGAACTTACAGAACTTTTGTACGTGTACTGCGAGAGTACAAAGTACAACGATTTGTTTTAAAATATTGAAATAGATCTTACACTTTGACAAGTAACTGCCCACACGGTAGAGTTAACCTTATGTTCCAGTTTGCAATCGTAGTTAAAACAATAGGAGGATTCATTTACTTCAACCATTCACTGTTAGTATAAACATGTGACAGATAAGAGTTTTCTTAGGCTTCTTTCTCAAGAAGTATTCAAGTCCAATGTATTTTTAACGGAGGTTTTAATTCAGTACACAAGTCATTCCATTCATATAATTCCATTGTTTAAATACCAATACTTAGTAAATACATTACATTGTTATTAATACTACTCTATAAACGAATTTAATATGATGTGCAACAAGGAGCATTGTTAGAACTAGAAGTACCTCTGGAATCATCAGGAGTACCTTAGACGTAAAGGCCTTGGTGGAGTTTTGTTTACATTTACACGGCAGTATTCAGAGAGACTAGAAGGAAACATGGGGAACAAGAGCAGTTGCTGTGCCTGGAGAGGAAGTCATCGGTCTTTGGCGGATGGCAAGGCTAACCACTGGTCGAATCATGAGAGGGGACTTGACCTTGATGTGTACCCGGGACATGACCCGGGAGGAGGAATTGATACCATCACGAGGGAAGAGAGTGGCCCCAACCTTCAACATATTAGCGAGAGGGAACCTGATGACATTGGCAAGGACCCCTCCGTCCACCCTTCCGCAACTACTCTTTTCATTGAAAAGTCTAAGCGAGCGATCCAAAGTATGAAGCAGGTCTATATTTCTATTTGTGGAATCCAATATTGTAGTGTTCATACTGGATTTTTCTAACTTGCAGATGGAATGATTCGAAAGAAAAGCATGAATCAAGTAAGATTTTTAGTCTATTATACTAAACAGGAATTTTATGTAGAACTAAGGCCAGTTTAGTAACTCGGTGATTCGTCCAAACTTGCAGATTCATGAACCCAGTCCACTAAAGAAGAGTTCTTCTTGCTCCACAATATTTCTTGATGATTCCACAGTATCTCAACCTAATCTTAAAAATACCCTTAAATGTTTGAGCCTCGCCATTTATTATCATATTCGAAACCGGAATTCGGAGAGAGCGATGGATATCTTCGATGAAAGGTTACACCCACTGACTAAGGATGGGCCGCCACCGGACGCTCATAATCCGGAACACAGACAGATATACAGGTAGAACTAACTTGGCATGATTATCTTATCAATGTATGCTGTTGTGGTGATTCTGACTCATTTACTACCATTCGATTTCAGATTTGTAAGAACATTGTTCAACGCGGCACAGCTCACAGCGGAATGTGCTATAATTGCACTAGTCTACTTGGAAAGGCTGCTTACTTATGCGGAAATGGACATAATGCCGCCTAACTGGAGAAGAATGGTGTTGGGGTCCGTTCTACTTGCTTCCAAAGTCTGGGATGATCAGGCAGTGTGGAATGTGGACTATTGTCATATACTCAAGGATATCAGCGTTGAAGACATGTATGTAACTGTTTACTTTTGCTTGAACATGGTGCAATCGTTTTTTCCATCAACTAAAATTAATTTGAACAATATCTTTGTATAGGAACGAATTAGAAAGACAATGCTTGGAGCTGCTACAATTCAACATAAATGTGCCCTCAAGTGTGTATGCAAAGTATTACTTTGATCTGAGGACACTTGCTGAGGCAAACGACTTGACCCTTCCTCCAGAACCTCTGAGCAAGGAAAGAGCTATGCGACTGGAGGCAATGTCTAACATGGCGATGGGAATCCGAGATAAGTCGACTGCCCCTACTACTCCCGATGGTCATGGAGGGATGAATGGATTCGCCAACGGCACGCGAAGGTGGAATAGTCTGGAGGGAATCACAACTGGAACAAAATCCAGTGCAGCGATTTTGTCGTGAGGCTGAGGCTCCAAGCCATTTAACGAGTTTGAGAATACGAATATGCCTAGTCAAGTTTGGAAGTGAAAGTGAGGGAAAGTTATGTAGGGATTTATGCAACAACTGACTCATTGTGAATATCGATGCCATTTGTATGACTTGTCACCTTTTTCTATTCCTCCTCGATGTAAGATGTAACTGCGCTGTGTCAAATACACTACTTACATTACAACTAGAGATTACTTAAAAGACTTATGACTAATTAATCTTATTATTAAAGACTATGAAGTAAATGAAGTTTAGAGCACGGATGGTCGGATGGTGAATGTATGACTGACTTCTTGCGGGAGCCGATCCATGTGAATGAAAATAAATTAGTTCGATGCAAACAATTCAATGAAACGCTACAACTCTATTATTTACGGTTAAATGCCAAGTGCAGTGCAGAATGAATTATGCAAGACGCTATAACTAGTATATAATACTAAACTGTTACTAGAAGAAGTACACAGGACACAAGTCGTTGATAATTAGGGATAAAGATAGAGAGAGTTTATTGAAGAGTTAGAATGATTGACTAGAGAGATCACTAAAATTTTGACAAGAAATCTTGGAGAGAAAATGAGGGAATGGAAAGAGAGACTGAAAGATAGGGGCAAAAGGGGAGATAGGACAGAAAGACGGGAATTTAGATGGTAGAGTACCGGGTGTGAAGTGGTGGTCGTCAGCCTCGGGATCACGGGAAGCTTGTCTGCGTCGTTCGGCTAGCGGTCCTTTAGCAGCATCTGCCACCTGAAAATTACAGCACAAGAAAATAATTAGTTTCAAGTCGAAATGTGTGATTAGCTAGCTGCAGTTGACACTGAAGACGGAAACACTTGTTACAAAGTTAGAGTATCGAGCTACTGGAAGGATTGTCTGCGTCAGTTACAACTGCAACTAGTAATCAACCGTAAGAATGAAAACCCTCCTCCCTGTCCGCCGACTACGTTGGTGTTGCGCTCTCATTTAATTCGAAGTTAAGTATGTCAGGTGAACCGCTCTCAGACTCAATGCATCTAACTTTAGTGATGCTTTACCTGATAAAAAACTATTTAAGACACTATTAACCGTTTCCCTGAACCCGTTACGAAGTTGAAGATAAAGTACCCACGCACAGAAAGTCGACGGACAAAGATAGTTTGACAGTAGGAGGACTTTCACTGAATCGAAGCCTAAAGCGAAGGTTGCCTACCTGGGGGTCTACCCCCACAACTTCCACCACAAGAAGGCTTAGGAGGACAGCACTTTGGTGGCATTGGTCGAACTGTCATGAAGCAAACGTCTCGCTGCTTAGGAGGACAGGAACTGGGACAGCACATCTCAATCTTAGGAGGGGCAGGCCACGACATTGGTCGAGGACACTGGTCCTGATTACCCATGGACCTCGGACTGATGCACGTGGGACATTTCAGGTTCACAACGGTAGGTTGAGGACAGCACTGAGGATTAGGTCGTGGACAACAAGCAGGCTGACACATGGGTGGGGGTGGACAGCACGGGCTCGGAGGGCAATTAGGCTTGCAAGGCTAGCATAAGCAGACACATGATAAGCTATTTCTGTAGGCATTCCCTAACAAGCTACTGAAAGATATAAGCCAAGCTACCTTCACAATGACACAGCAAGGAGGCAACGGATTGCAGCAGGGGATGGGACACTGACCTAAGCTGGGTATCCTCGGGGGAGGAGGACAACAGTTGTTGCGAATAGGGCGCACTAAGATAAAACCACATTACTACTCACCGAACAAGCGCTAAAGCAAAAGCTGAAAACTGATTAACCTATCATTGCAGGTGAAGGACAAACAGGTCCGCAGCATGAAGACATTCCACAAGCAGGTCTGCACGGGTCGGGTGGGCAGCACGGAAGTGGAGGACAGCACTTGGGAGGACAGATTGGTGGATTTACCACCAGCGCCATTTTCTTGCAGCATGCTGAATAGCCAAAGTGTTAAGTACCTGAGCTAACTATGTTATCTATTATATAACTCTAACGCGAAACTTACGTGGAGGGCAGCATGGGGGAGGAATGAAGCACTTGCGACTAAGATATCAGAGATAAATTTAAAAGCTACTGAATTGCGTAAATAAGCTGTATAAGCATGCAAACTCTGAAGATAAGCTACCTCGGCCTAATGCAGGGATCGGGGCAACACGGTGGAGGGCAACAGACCTTCGGGAAGACTGGATTCGGTGGACACCTCGGGGGGCACGGTTTCATAGGCGCGCAGCAAGGACCGCATGAATCTTACAAAGCGAGAAAGCGAATGAAAATGAGATCTACAGCGCAGCAAAGGACTGAGCGTTTTATGAAAATGAACCTGGTTGACACAAGTTGAGTCTGGGTGCAGGACAGCATGGCGAAATAGTACATGGAGAAGCACAACACCGCGGAATCGGAGGAGCGCAAGGAGGAGGGCCACAAGATGAACGATTATTACCTCCACATTGACCGTAGACCTTGCAAAGCCAAACATTACGTTCACAAAACCATCTACGTTGGTAATCAAAGCCTAAGAGCTTTCCCATCTTTACCTCCTCTTCACACTACACAGCGCACAGAGCATATTAGACCAAAGTACCCTTCTAGACTCGCGAGAACTAATTCACGGTCATAATTTTGAACAAACCCTTTCGTAAGATGGTATGAATGGCTTGTAGCATACTGGACGACGCTGATTGCAACACAACTTCTGGTAGCAAGGATCAGTCATCAATGAGCAAATATTGCCACACTACAGATTCATAAGCAAGATACATGAAAAAGTGAAAACTGATTGTCTCTCAAAGGAAATTGTACTCAAGAAAATCTACTTTTATACGCATAAAAGTACTGAGTGAAAAAAAGTGACGGCTAAGTGAATTTCTGAAGGAAATATCCTGTTTTTTTCTCAAAATGTGAAGGAGAAAGCTCGGGAACCCAAAAAAGGAAACGATTTCACTTACGCCAGAAGAAGAACCACCACCACAACACGGCATTTTGAAGAAAGGGGGAGAAGGGGACAAGGGACCACTGAGAATTTGGAGAGCCTTCGGAAGTGAAGAGGAGGGACGCTGATGGACTGCGACTGCGATGACCGGAAGGCGAGAGGAAAGTGAAAGCGAGAAAATCGGTCACACCGCCTTTTATAGCCTCGGTTAGTTGCCAAGCCAGCCAATCACCATCGACTTTCTCCTCCTCTCATTTTCACTGAAAATGGGCGGAGTTTGCGAAATGGACTCATCCTATTGGTTCCCACAGGGGGGTTACCCCTGGGGTAACCGAGGTTATATATTGACCTCCAAAACTGGTCCTCGCCTTCACTCGCTTTCTGTCCTTCGAGAAATTCACTTTCTCCCTTCGTTTTCCTGTTTTCACCTTTCCAAATTCTTGTGACTTGATTTTCCAAACATGCCATGCTGTGCAGGACTAACCGACGACGTAAGTCCTCTTTACGTGTAGCGTGTAATTGAGTTAAGGGCTAAGGGCTGTCTGAGAAGTCCACGCTAAGATGAATGACTTTCGATGTTATTACATTTTCATACTTTTTCCAGTGCTGCACTGTGTACTCCAAGATGACAGATCCGTGTTATCAAAAGCTATGCCGTATTAAGCGCCGTCAAGTATGATAATTTACCTATAAACAAGCCATT
>JAQGAC010002036.1:0-11524 GCA_034696585.1 Isotomurus maculatus
AACCACTTCAGGGAAAGGCACTCTTCATATTCAACACTTTCACTTGATATAACCTTTGACATTATTACAGGCACACAAGAATCTCTTTAGCCTTTCTGAATGCATAAACATGCCCACATTCTTCCTTGCTTTCAACTTTCTCCTTATAATACATACCTAGCATTGTGTCACTTCTTACCCATAAATAAAGCCAAGTCTGTGGACATAAAAATAAAAAACAAACATAAAATCCATCCTTACTTCACTCTGCCTTTGTACACTCATGAGTCACATCACAGTTTCCTCAGACAAACTAGCCATTTCACCACTTCTGAGAACTCGCTTTCTCCACTACGTTTGCATTTACATCATCTCAAAAACTCAGTTGACAAAACATTGCAACAACCAAGAGCAGATTCGACAATTTCATTCACAGAGCTCCATTTTCAATCCATTTCAAATAAATTAAATGGCACAAACCAAAAGAGGCTTCTTCAGCCTCACCCCATTTGAACATACCGAATTCCAAACATCCAAGTCCAAAAAGACTCATCATTCGCATCCATCCCGAAGCCTTCAAGCGAATCCATCAAAAACCGCAGTAGAGAGAGAGATCGCTTTCAGATAATTCAAACAAGAACTCATTCAAACTTACCAACAATTGATTTGTTATAAGTGCTAAGTGCCTTTAGTCCAAAGCTTAGTACACAAACCCGTTCAACGTGCTTTGTTTCAATTGTTTGCACAAACTAGTAGCTTAAACTATTGAATTCCATAATACCAAAACCACTAGTATGTACCCAAATCCAAACCACTACCCGTATCTCGTCTTGTACTCACCTTCAATTGGAAAGTCAAATTTCCTTTGGATTTCTCCATGCAAGGATGATACAGACTTTTACTTTCTCTCACTAAAATACAAACATACGCCACACAGACACAGGTTACGAAATAACAGCAACTCCTCGTCTCATTGCTACCCTCACATCCATCTACCTAATTGACTTTCAAAAACCAACTCCGAACTTTCAGCCCAAATTACACTTGAGACTGAGCTGTCTTCTCAAAATTATTCCCAATTCCCATTCAACTCAACCATTCACTGTATTTCAATTCAATCTGTTGACAAAGCACAATTCAAGCTTACATATGCTCTTTTCTTTATCCTGCACTAACTTCCACATATACATTATTTTATCTCTATTGTAAATCCCTTCCAACTTTAAACACAAACTGTATACACGCCCTTCAAATCCTGACGCAAGTGACAACACCAGAATTTCGAGTGTGTAGCCTTTCCCTACCAACATTTCCAACAATTTTCCATCTACTTAATTACACAGAAAACTATCTATAATAAAATTGTAATTTCACATCTCTTCCCACATTAAAACATCCACATCAACACTAGCACACACTTGATTACCTGTAACCACCTCACACACTCTGATTTCTACGATTTCTTGATAAATTCATTTCTATTCCTTTTTTTACCCTGAGATCAAAATTGAAACACACTACGTGAATCCACTTTACATTCTATGTCACTGCGAATACTTCAACCCGAGTTCTTTCCTTCCGTTCTACTTTCTCACATATAACCTTTTGTATTTAGTTCTCGTCCCTTCGCTTTCAAAGTTTCAAATACTGAATGTTCATGCATGCATGGTGAAGAGAAAACTACACAAAATAACACTCAGCACTGCCACACACGAGACACACACATACTTGTTCAGTACAAAAGGATCCTTCACAATTCACACACACTATTGCACTATACTAACTATATAGAAATCCATATATGATCTCCACAGGCTATACATACTTTAACCACAGTGTCAACCAAAAAGCATAATGCATACGGGCAAGCATTCATTGTTCTTTTGTCCTTTCTCTGGTCATTTTAATTACTTTTCACGACAACATCAGGAAATGACCAAACCATGTACACAAATTTTCCTTTCACTAACAATAAGTACTGCATTTATTCCATTGTTTGTGGAAATTTTTCCCTTGATTTACGAATTCCTCGTATTTCAACATTTGTGCAAACGAACGACAAACAAGGAAACCAGGAACAGAACTTTTCTTTCCTTGAATTCCCAGGAATTCTGTCTCTCTTTTGGTACAATTTACACGAAAAATGACAGAATCTATCCTAGGGAATACATGCACAAGCAACTGAAGGAACCCGCAGTAGCGTGTACAGTGTGTCCTCGGCTTTCAGCTATTATTATTATTACACAAAGCAAAACACATTTTACATTCCCATCCCGTTGGTTTATTCTTTACTAGTTTAGTAGTCTTCTTCACTTCCCTATCTCCCCATTGTCATAAATTACTCGACATTTTACACGAAAAGCACGACATGGAAAGCATATTTCACTGGGATAAACTACAAACACATCCTTCCTTTGCCACTATCTCAGTTCCTACTACCCACCTACACAACCTACAGCTTACAAGTCCCACATACTTTCTTTTTATTCTAAAAATCGAAACCAGACTGCTGACTGCATCAGTCCATCTCTACAACCTATACACTCCTCTCTCCACAAATTCCACAACACAATGCATAACAAATGTTGAATGTCTAAGAAGGCTCCCTTCTTCCTGCATTACTGCACCACACAAAATCTTACAAAGCAAAAACGTCTTTCCTTCTGATCAAATGGACCTGAACTACGAATGAGTCTAGCAAAAGTCTAAGAAAGGAAACCACTAGCATCACAAGTAAAATGCAATGCCATCACCATCATCATCATCAACACTTTCTATACACACACAATATAGAAATAAGTCGGAAGCAACAGTCTTTCCTCCCTTCTCCTCACATGCACCACATACATATCCAATAAAGTATCAAGTAGGGAGAAAGAAAAATCCATCTAATTCTCCAACTAAAGTAAATTTTATGTTATAGCCAGCAAAGAGGAGAAATACAAAGACCGAGAAAAAAGAATACTTTTTGTATGCATTACATAACAACCTTCCACACTCTCACCATTTCTGCAGGCATTCGATTTTTGTACATTTCTTTCCTCCCAACATTATTTAAAGAACAAGACTCAAACTAAATGGTACGTAACGACCCTTTCTCACTTTTATTCAATCCACTTACTCCGCATAGATATTCTACAATTCTACATTCTTCACTCTCTCTCTCTCTCGCCCAACACAATCAAAATAACTGACTCACTTTTAACTAACTTTGTCATCATCGTTGCTTCCTCAAACTCCTTTCTTTACACTCCTCTACAATCTGGAAGTACAACATAGACTCCCCACCATACTGATACAAGATACAGAAAAGACGAAGAAATCACTTCTAAAAGCATGCACAACTATAAAAGTTTTTTTCAACACACGTTCCTTCCACTGAAGTTCCAACTTAACTTCGTACTAACACTAACTTCCAACTTTAGAGATCATAAACTTTGTCCTAATCACACGTTCTTCTGTAGTTCACCGTTCAATGTTCGAACAACCTTTTCCTGCATAAAGCTGCTCTAAACTTAGCATCTTTAAACGAACCCCTCACTCTACTACCGCTGCATTACCTTAAAATCTCAAATCTGCATGAGAATCTGGATTTTCACTCTCGAAAGAACAATTCCGATGACAATCACACACACACCGGACAAAGAATCGTATTTATTTTTATTTGTTCCCATCTTAACTAAACCCTTGATTCAATAATAATCATAACATCTTAGTGTCAATTTAGTCTGCTCATTTAAAAACATCCGAGGAGCTCACACAACCTTCATTCATCCCATTACTCAATCCGTATGATAAGAATACAATAAAAACGCTTCCATTCTATTTTTAAATCCTCATCGCCCTCATTGTTCTTATTCTTTTACACAGTCACTCCCGTTCTGTGGAAATGTACAAAGTCTCCTCTCCAAATCTCTGCATGGCCCATCCACTCATTATTTCGTATTCAACTCAACATTAATTAATCTCAAATCAAAACTGCTCGCTTTAAAGACGACATACATCCTAATTACCCCACTTTTTGTTTTATTTCACACTCAACTTCATCTCAATACATCTACGTGAAATGTGTGTTTGTGTATGCGACATATTCAGAGTTTCAGGGCTTTAAAAGACAGATATCACAGATAGCCAGAGGAAAAGTCTAAACCCTTCAAATATTCAGTATGCAATTTAACTTTATACGGGTTCTCGTCATTCTCCGCTGAAGTATTCCATCCTGCTGGTAGTGATAGTTTAGAAGGTAGTCGCTCCTCTTCTCCTCTACTTCTCATGTTTGAGCTACTTAATCAGAAAACATCCTCGCCAATTATAAATTAATGCCGGAGCACACATCATGAACACTAACACGAACAAGGCTCCATATGCTTTGCTTTCTGTCCCAATCTCTCTAGAGATTTATACTCACTATAGTCAGGAGTCATTCAAAAAGAGCTCAAAAGTCAAAAGGATCCTCATCAAAATCATCTCCTCTGTGTCATGCCATGCCTGCTCCCTCCCTTCAACCCCACCAGCCCTAAGTACCACACGTACTTACTTCTAAGTAACTACACAAACTCTGCCTGCCTAATCAACAACCAAAAAGAGAGTGACACGATCCATCCTCAGGCATGATAAATCCTCTCGGGGCAATACAAAAGTCTCTACGAGTTTCTCTCTCAATAAAATACACAGCTCACCAGTTCACCAGTTTAGTTTTGTACTTTCCAAGCTTCACTACTTTGCATTTTATCTCAAAGCTACACACACAACGTAAGCGTTCTAGCTTACAGCTAACGCAGCATATTTTCATGCTCTTAAATCCTAAAAATAAAAATAATGTCCACTCCACACCCAACATCCACATATTCTTTCATCCTAACCCTGAGTCATCAAAGATCAAAGAAATAAAACAAACATATTTTATTACATTTTATGTATCACACAAAAGTTCACGTCTTTATTAATTCTATACATTCAGCGAACACTGAGCGCGTATATAAAATTATTACAGGAGTGTGTCCTTCAACATTAACTCATATTTCCGATTGCATCTCACTCCATATGTTTAGTCTTAACCTCTTAAGCATGAAGCGCAGTTTGTAGTTTTCCTGCGCTCCCTCATTGTCATTCATTAATGCACACTCCTAATTCTCGTTTTCCTACAACCACTTCAATTACAATTTATTAATAAGTGCACTGATGACCATAATGATCCTAATAAGAACTTGCTTATACTGCGATGTAGCTTAAATAGCGTTCTCTGCACTGCAGTCAAAGTTGCGTCGAGTCAGCCATGTCTTTCTAATGTCATTCAATTAAGGCTGCTTGCTTACTTGTTCCTGTCTTTTTGCCATGCGAGATGGAAGTCAGTTCGAAGACTGTATCTCTATGTCTGGCACGATAATAATGTATCCGAGTAACAGCAAGGCTATCTAGTTACTTCTACTCATTCACAGATTCACAGACTCATTCTGATAAGACTAGGTACACTTCACATGCCATTGTCCTATCTAAAGTTCTTACATAACTCTAAACTCTGTAGATACTTCTACGCAGATGAATCTCATGGTCTGAAGTCATGCATCACTCCACACTCACGTGAATTTACGAAAATTACACTCCAACGGATTCCGAATCAAAGTTCGTACAGCACACAAGCTATTCCCTACTTTTGTCACATGCTACGCAATACCTTTAAAGGTCCACATTTCCTACAACCTCAACGAGATCGAAAATCAAACACCAATTTACCAATCAATTTAACGTCACGAGAGATGTCGTGAAGGATATGATTATAAGAGCCAAAAGTATTTACCTTAATCTTCACTATTTTTCTCCTGAATTTCTTGGGTGGCTTGGCTCTTCACTGTATAAATAATGTTATCGTTACACTCTGTAAAACACACAGTACGAAATCCTGATCGCTTTAACCAGCCTACTTAACTTGCTCGCATCCTTCTCTTACTTTCTAGCTCTTTTCATCTTTTCCTTCATACTTGAACATGACACCCATAATTCCTTGTTTTCTTTTTTTATCAACAAATAAATCCCATTCTTTAATGATAATGTAATCCTTCTTGGCTCTCTTCCATAGACAAGTCCACTCCATCCTTAATACAGATCTTCTTTCCTTCCTACTTCTTACACAACATCTTTCACTTTAGTCTACGATTATGACTCCCTCCATCTTAACACGCATAATCGAGACGGTAATCATAATTCCATCGATTATTCTTCCCTTTTCATCTTCAATCACTTGTGAACATTTTAATAACTCTGCCCTTTCCATACTTATCCCTCAGTTAATCAAAACAATTCACCCGTATCCGATTACCTCTTACCAAACCACCACAGCCACAGCTTTGAACCTCCAACAAATTCACAGTAACACAGAGTACGAAACTACAAACCTTTTATCTTTTGGCTCTTCGTTGCAATATAATAATAATCACTTTATAAGACCTCACGGTGAATTATAGGCCTGCCTTATTTACATTTTGACTCAATTCATAATCCAACCGAACTCAACTGAAGTTATGAAAGTCCTGCACATAATATTCCACTCCGGCATAAACTATTAAACTCTCAGACTGCAGTTGAGCAGTTGACATTCAGTCCAATCAACCTAACTCTGAAAGTCTCTTGGCTCAATTTCCATTTATTATTCCATGCCTTAAGCATGTGTTCATAAAACTTCCACATAATATTCTCCACGAAAGCTCTCCGCGTTCGTTATAATAATTAAACTTTCATGTATGCATCCATCCCTCCGTATAAATCAACACACACATAACCCAGCCAGCCAGAACACAAAAGCATTTTTCCATCCAAGTCAAAAGTCCAAGTTCAACCCAATTTTTGCTCGCACAGCCACATAGCCTCGATTCTCGATCTCCTCTACGTTCTGCAACCTTGCCAAAATCAAGAATCTTGTGGTGACTACGAATATCTTAGCGCAATAAAACCTAATGTCTTTCCTTCACACAATAACCCTCTCGGATTTATTCTACAAATGCTTGCTTAAATGCTTCCTTGCTTTCATTTCTCATACTTTTTCTCAGCTCCACAAGTGACCTCCTCCCAACCAAGTGACTTGACACTTTCCTTCCCAAGAAAGATTATCACACAGACTTTCTCCTCGATCTCCCCTCCTTTCTTCTTCCCACTAAAAAGGTAATTGATTTGACATCAAAAATCCCTTTTGATCTCTAAGACTCCTACCAAAGTCAGACTAACCGGTTTATCGATCTCACAAGTCACAACTATGAACTACACATACTACACTCCATCCATTATTCCGTCTCCCTCGCAAATACTATTCTCCACATATTACCTAGCAGCCTTCTTGTCTTAGTAGACTTCTGCTGTCTCAGGTCTTACACACAGTGTGTGTCCTCACTCCTCACTTGTGTCACTCTCCTTTTTTTTACTCCTCCAACATTATTGTCTTATTCCTTCCCAACCTCCTGATCTTCTCTCTTAAATTAAATCATTCAAGCCTCATAAATGATTTAACAACTGGTCAATCGATTAACACTGCACTGGTACAAGGTTCTTTTCTCTCTCTCCGTCACAAAATTCAATCAATCAATATCAACCTACGCTCCTTCTTATAGCTACATATATATAAATATATATTTCATCCGGAGGCTTCTTCACCTGTCCAAAAATCATCATCAGCCTCGCATCTTTGACTCCACCACTATAATATACACTGCACTTCTTCCGACACCTCAGCAATAAATCACATTTGCTATAGGTATCTCCTCATCCTTACACAAGCTAGCAGTACACTCGTCTTGTGTCTTGCAATGTGCCATTATAACTCATAACTACGACCCTACAGAGTTTTTCTCTTTCCACTGCCACCTTCATCTTCATTTTTCCCTTTCCCTTCCTCCTTCCTGTCACAAAGTCTCGTTCCACACTCCTCCATTCATAATTAGATTAGAGTATTTTCACCTTTACTTACTCCTTCGTCTTCCCAGATGTCGATTTCACTTCTACAAATACAAAAGCATTCTAACCAAGCAACCTACTCTTCTTGACTCTTGAATCCTCCCTGAAGAACCTCGTAGATACCTTTCCTTCAACTTAATTCCTTCCACTATACAAACTACTACACACGGTCCCTTCCAAAATCCAAAGAGTCTCTTCTCATATCGATCCGTGCTTCTTGATTCACCTTTTCACTCCAAAAAGACACACTCGCTCACACACAAACAAGAAAATCCTAAAAATTCTGATGTCTTACTCTCCTGCTTTCACTTCTCTTCTGACTTGTCAATCTGTGTCCTTCTTTCCTGTATATCATAATATTCTCCTTTGTTCAAGAGTCTTCTTCTTCTTCTACAAGTCTTTTTATTACACGACATACAAAGCTCTTCAAAGCAGTAACAATAAACATTGACATTTCAATATTTTCCCCAATGAACTCCCTCTGTATACACCAAGCCTACCTTTCTCCAACTTCCTAAAAGGTAGGAAGTAGGTGCACAGCAACCCTTCCGCTCTTTTCATATACGATTTTATACATGGCAAGACTTGTACTACAATAAAACTTCCCATTCTCCTTAAATGCAAACAATAAAGGAGAAGATAGACAGACTAGCAGAAGTACTAGTTGAAATACTATACACAATGAATATAGTCCGCTTAAATTCGCTGTATAGCGCAGTAAGCTTATCTTTAAGCTTCAGGTAGGATTTATACAATTGTATGAAGATACTTCTCAGTCTTTCACTATAGGGGCAGTAGCAGTACTCAGCTTTATTTTGACCGTGGGAAATATTGACAAATGACGGGTTGGGTTCTCTTCTTCCACCACGCTGTATCCGATTTCTAATAATTTCTCACTAGTTCTAGTCTCCTAGTCTTTTCACCCGGGTGAGTATAAGCCAAATTACTTACAAACTCAAACGATCATTCACGATCACTACGATGAGACCCTCCACACCTGTTCCCTCCTACTACTCTTTCACAATCATACATTTGCCACACTTTCTCCATTCTCCTGAAACATTATTCACCCATCTACAATCCTGCCACGTTCAGCAACAATTCATACATTTCTGAATCTGAATAACAATAATCTTGGCAAAGCAATTCATTTACGCTTTAATTATTCACACAAGGCTAAAACACCGTAGCTTAGAAATTACAATAATACAAAAAGAACCCCCCAAAGTCGACCGACTGTGAAAGTAATAAGCTTGGGAAAGTATCATGCTAACAACAACTCTGCAGAAAACAAATAAGTGAATTATTGAAGCGTATGTATTTACACACGAGTCGAATTTTTGTTTCGCGAAATCCTCTTAAACACTCTTCGATAGAGTTATTGACTACCACAGCTCTCTATGAAACAAACGATATACACAGATATAATTTCTCTAATGATTTGGTTCAGAACAGACTAGATACAGCAGAGCACCCAGGAAGTTTTTGCAATAACCGTTTCCTCAAAACTTTTACGACTTTTCTTCTACAAAACTAATAACTTATGAGCCCACACCAACTGACACACAATATCACTGCGTACAGCAAAACTCTCTTTCTTAACTACGAGCCCCGATCTCTTTTATCTTCTTCGGGTATTAATTAAAGTAATGAAAAATGCTCGCAACAGTTCTCATTCAGCACAGAAAGCAATACAAAGTGTACGTAACCTATTAGTTATTTGTTCCAGGCTGTAACTTCCATAATTTTTCTCACTACAAAATTATCCATTTAGTTTAGTTCTTTATGACTTGCTTCCCCCAACACATACTGCTTTTCCGCAGTTTCGCTAGTTAAAATTAGCGTAATCTGAAACTTAAATTATAGACAAAACACCTTAAAAGCCGCGCATCAATTAGTCTAATGCACGACGGAAGACCTCACAATCTGACTACATTTTTTAGCATGTCTAGTGACTTTCACTCACACACAAACTTCACAAAACCTTTATTACGCCTTTATCCTTTATATCCCTACTGACGAGTGAGCCTTTTACCCCTGTTTTTTGCTTGTTATCTGAGATACAACACTACCATTAGTAGTCCATGAAACTCTAAAAGTCCCTGTAACACTCTCCAAGTAAAAACGAGCTGCAAATTACTCCCCAAAAGAAAATGACAACGTGAAAAAGATTTAATGTAATGGAAGAACCTACAAAAGCTTTGGAGAATAATAATAAAAAATTACAAGAGAACATCAAACAACTCGCTTCTTCTGTCACGAGAACGCCGAAAACTGTCCTACGTAAAGTGCACATCCTTCTCACCCAGCACTGAATATTTGACGAAGCAACTATACAGACTAAAATAGAAACCAAACCCCTTTAATAGTAATTACTTTCCTCTAAGTTCGTAACACAATCCTACACTAAAGTACAAGGAAATTGAATACACACACAAGAATATTTCCCTACCTATGTTCTTTTATTTCGCTCCGCAAAAACTAAACTTCCCCGTATTATTTCCCATCAACCCATCATTTTAACAACTACCGTTAATGTCAGTCCTTGTACATAAAGTTGATCATAAAGTAGAGCAACAATTCGAACGAAACAAAAGGCACACAGATAGACAAGCTTTGCTCCAACTTTAATGAAAAAACAAAACTATACAACTATACACACACGCTGGTTGATGCTTAAGTATCAAAGTGACCAAAGAAATACAGCAAGAACAAAAACCTTCTAATTCCAACCTGCTCACTCTGTTTCTATATTCCATATACCTTGTACGTGGCTGCCTGTGTGTTACCAAGTATGCTTCGATTATTACGATCATCATTAACCAATCCTTCGTGATTTGCGAACCACCAACCCAACCAAACTAATTTCGCATGTCTCTCTCCAAGTCATAACTAATTCAACAAGCATTTTCACGGCACTGCCAACCTGTGGTTCCCATTCTTTCTTCCTCATAGATAAGTACACTTAACTGTATGACATGACACAAACACACCTACCAAATGCGAAATGCATGCGTTTCTCTCTGTGACTTGTGAAGTTACCAGTTGTAATTGCTTTCCCAGTCCTTCCTGTGTCCTCCTGTTCCTCTGCCCTGGCCTTTCGCGTGTCTCTCACATGGGACTATTAAATCTACTATTACGATTACCTACTCTGATACACACATACGACCGAACCGAAACAGCTTTCACCCTCACAAAAAGCATGTAGAACCATCATTACACCTACCAATATATTACACACCGTCAGTATATGAGTGAGTAACAAGTAATAATAATAATTACTACGATGTGTGATTGGTAATACAGACAATCACAATTTCACAATGAAAGAAAAGGGACAACCTGCCTAGTTAAGTTTGTTCCGAAGCGATTACTCGTGGGGAGCGAATTACAGACATTAAATTACATACGCATTCAACATTTGGAGGAGCTGAGCTTTAAATGAGCTTAAGCGACATTCCATCGACAAACAAATACATTTTAGAAGCTACCGTGAACACCAAAGAGGTAGAATTAATTCCGTAAACTTACTGGGAGTTATTATTATGAGTAGCAATAAATACAAGTGAAACATTCAAACGAAATGACACCGGTAGTCAAACAG
>JAQGAC010002037.1:0-11520 GCA_034696585.1 Isotomurus maculatus
TTACAGCAAATTGAACTCCTATAATGCAGCTCATACTGTGTGCACGATTGTTAAGTGTACCTCTAACAACTTACAATTAATTTAACTTGGAATAAGACTCAAGACTAACATTGAGCACAGAATAGGGCATGAATTTAAATTTACATCGGTATAATCGCTAACAATTCGTAGAAATGGAGTTGATAGGAACATTCAACGATTCAACATTAAACCGGCTCTAAGCTTACCTGCGTAAAGGAAGAATGGATTCTATAAGTCATATAATACGCTAATCTTATAATTCCTTCAATCTCCCAAAGTGTACTCCGTGTGGTTGTTGCGGTATCCATTGTAGAAAAATAGAGGAGACGAACACAATGCCCTGTGATTGATTAAAAAGGGAGAACGCGCTGCATTGTAAATATTTTTATTGAATGTCTAAACCATGGAAGTCGATGTCTAAACTTAGTCTAACTCGAGTAGAACGCATTGACGAGGAGAAGAATGAGACAAACGGTTGTAATGCAAGAGGAATAAAATTGCACCAAGAAATATGTGAGTGTGCAGATCACCTTCACCCATTTCGTATTTGTCGCTCATGAAGAGTGCCTTTTTACATCTTTACAAGTCCTCATCTGCACACTTTGTTAGGGTGACTTTGACCCATTAGTCAGTTGGAGTTGCTGGTCCGAAATGAATTTTACTATTTTTTGCTCCTCTACGAATGATTCACTTGAGTCTCCACTTGAGGTAGTAGGAAAGCATCGAATCATTCGAATCATTTGATCCGGTAGGAATGAGCGATGGGACAAGGTGATCTCAGCTTATTGTCGCTATTAACCGCAAAACGATGTCATTATGTGAGAAAAGAGGCGTACCTAATATGCTCATCAAGAAGTGTTGAGTCCTCCTGCTGTCGTCATTCATTCATGATTGAGGTTTTAATGCAGACCTTGAAGATTCCGAACAATCATCATCATCATTACTGTTAAGACCCGGATGTTCTTCTTTGCATGGAAACACATAAAATATTATTATCGATCCATGAATGAATATGAACCATTCATGAGAATTGCAGTGGCGTCGGTGGGTGGAAAGGCTTTTGAGCAAAAATATTTTGACAAAGATGATGTAAATCAATTTTTTGTTGGCTTATCCAGGGCATCATTTGCGTCATGGATGTTGATGAACTTGCTGCTCGTGGTCGTGCCTCGCTACGGAGCCTACCAAATGGTCGTGACAGGGGGACTTATGCTCACCACCAATGTCCTCTACTATCTTCTCATTCCCACGAAGGGACTCATGATTCGTTTCGAAGATAGTTTCCTTGTGTTCAAATTTGGATGGTGTTACTGGCTTGTACTCGTTGCAGGTAAATCAAACTTTTTTCCACCCTACTTTTTACACTGATTTCATGCATCCGAAATCAACTCAAGGACAACCTCGACACTCTGAGACAGTTTAGCACTTTATGAAGTAGTTTGCTATTCTCGGAAAAAATTGTATCAACTCATCAAGCTGACGTAACGCGAATTAATTCGGCACCACGGGGTGCAATAAATTCCATATTTTTAAGCGTGTTAAATCCTCAAATCTAATCAACACTCTGCACGATATGTTGATTCGATTGATTGAACTCACAAAGTAGATTAGTCCTGTGCAAACGGATTCATCCATGCAAATCAATATGGTATTTTAAGGTACCTAGCAGTGAGTGATGTAAAGTAGTGCGACAGACGAATAGTTTGTGCAACACAAGTCGACACATCTTGTTTAAGAGTGCAGCAATATATGTCTTGTAAATGCAAACTAATGTCTTATCAAACCAGGAAACTCAGTCAACCTGAGCCAGCAGCAGTCGCATCGAATTAATGTCACTGCAAATCAGGCATAAATTGACACCAAGGACGCTTTCGTTCCTTTTGTCAAACTACTCTGTGGCTAATCTTGTTACGAACATACCAAATTACTCACTTAGGGTGCAATTTTCCATTGTCACAAAGAATCTAATACAAAGGAGACAGAGTTGAATCTCATTTAAGAGTCTTGCCGTAATGTTGTAAGTTTTGTGTTAAATTGATGTTAATTTTTGATGTGTGAAGGTATTCTCTGCTTCTCTGTCGGAGCCATAATTGCCGTCGTTGATTTAATGTACCCTCACAAATTCTCCACAATTTTGGAAGTGGATTATGGTACTCCATTTGACAGACACATTATAATTGAGGAGAGTCATTACACAAGGAGGAAGAAAGGCAGTGGAAAACGGTCTCTCGAGGACCCTGAGCCAATGGGCTTTGGAAGGAAAATCTTGAGGTTACATCTAAATCTAAGATGATTTGCAGTTTCTGCAGGATACGAAATGTGCTGAGAATGTGAGGTTGAACTCAATTTGCTTTTTGCTTCTTAGAACTCTTTCCAAACGAGACAAAAATGATAATGGGGAGAAGTACGGTCCCAACGGAGTCATAAATCAAGGCTATGAAATGGATCCTCCTAAGGTTAATGATGAACTATGATTTAATGAGATGATATGTGTAACAAAAAACCTCTTCGCCACTTCATATTTCTCCTCATAAATTGGTACACAGAGTCCCTGGAGTTATCCTCACCACATGATGCACAGGCCAGATGGAACGCCTCTGAGACCGGCACTTCAGAATGCATTTGCAAGAAATCCAGCCCTTGCAAGACTCGCAGCACCTACGCCCACAAAGTCCCCCAAGTCTGTTAGCTTCCGCAGACAGAGTCGTCTCACCGAAACATTCCAAGTATCACCAAATCAATCAAAATTAAATTTTATGCTTGAAGTGCCATGAGAAGAATTTGAAATATTTTAAATCATCTCCATTTCAGCTCGATCCCACGCGAATAAGACGAAGCGATTCTAACGATTCATCGTCCAGCACTTCTTCCTCTTCAGGAATTGGGGCTGATCATCACGAAGAAACTCAGGCAAAAATTCAGATTGATTAGCTAACACGAGACTGACACTCTCCCTCTCTCTCCTTTCATCTCTTCTCCTTGCTCATCTTTCTTTGGTGGAGCGTCTATAATCTTTGCCTTTGTTTCTAATAAGCTCCTAATCATATTAACGATCTCCTTTACTTTCCCCCTATAATTAGACTTCGTCTGCAACTAACATGAAGATGCTTTCTTCCTTCTACTACTAACCACTCGCTGTGATTCTCATGATCGATGGTGATGAGTGTGTATTTTGTTAAAATGCCCAACAACAGAAAGAAATGAAGCCTGTGCCCGTGGAGAGAACAAATTCCAGCTCGTCAGTCTCAAGTTTTGGACTTGGGTTGTTGAGTAGAAGTCAATCGAAAAGCGATCCAATCTCTTCAAATCCTCATTCTACGTTGACTGTTCAGTTGTCGAATCCACTGGACTTGGACCCTTCGCATTTACCTTTGAGTAGAATTGTGTACAAAGGACAGAAACACATGGGACTGCTTCCAAGAGCGTCTTTAGAAAGAAAGGGAAGTGGTGACGAGGAAGGTTCTTCCAATGGAAGACGAGACTCAAGTAATTCTGAGAAAAGTAGGTCAGGCTCCAGTGGTTTTATTTCTACGGGGTTTGACATAAGAAGTCACAAAAGACAAGGGCCTGATGGACATGAAACTCAGGATAGGTAATGACAACTATTTACGCAACTTCCCTGTAGAGAGTTGAGAAGAGTTCGGATTAATCACCGTGTAATTTGATTTAGACGAGGGTCGAATGAAAGCACCGGAAGCAGTGGGAGCAATAAAAGTTCACTGAAGGAACCTGGCCCAAACTGGTAACCAGCCGAGCCATCGTTACTTCTCGTGGAACCGTGAAATTCTACGCTCAAGACTGGATTCTATTGTGTCACGTACTTAAATCTTAAGCAAGCAGAGAGACGGAGCATCTGCATTATTAACTGTGATGAAACATGTTTTAATTACTAGTTTTAAATATATAAACGACTTACTAAGCAATGCATTACTAGTTTAAGTTGGCATTAGCTCGTTCATGGGTTAATCTCGAGAGTATCCGTTAAGTTAGTTTAGTTAAATGCATTGTGATGCCATAAACCCACGACTACTCGAATGATAAGCCTTGTTTGTACGTGAATGTGGGAGTAATATTATATTAGTACCAAAAAGAAGTTTTGTTAGATTTTGACTGATTGTAATTTATACTTTTTCATTCAGTCATGTTTTGTCGTGGAATTTTAGTGGAGGTTTGTAAGGGAAACCCGCATGTGTATGACTCGTGTGACTTGTGTGGATGATCCACGTGTAAATTTCCGTCGTGTTGTTTAATTATTCTGTAAAACTCAGTTTCAAAATGAACGTTCATCTATCATCAGTATTTATCATCAATTAAATACCTTTACCAGCAGAAATCGTCTTGTGATTTCTGTTAAACTTAAAAAATATTGTTCAGTCGCTTTGAAACATTATTACACACATTTATTTATTTGAAGATATGCGAATAACAGAATTCCGTTGGATGTTAAAGTGAATGAAGATGGTGGTAAGTATGATGATTTCAACCGGACAGTTGTGTACTACAATATCTAGCCTCTAATTATACAATTTTAGAGTTTTCAAACGCTTCGAGAAATGTAGTAGTATGAAACATAATGGAGCACGTAATGTACTTTCTTTTATTTACAACCGGAAATAAATATTTCAATCGTTGACAGTTAATATTACAAAATACTAATGAATATTTGTGTATTTATTATTCAAAACATTTCCAGTTGTATTCGCAATGCACACGACACACATTAGGTGCATGAGCAAACATAAACTTTCACCTTTGATTTCAGGCCATTGTGATGTGTAATTGTAAATTACATAATTGTTCCTCCAAGGTAATCAACACGCTATGAAATTTCTCATACGTTTCTGATAATTAGAAAAGTACTTGCCGTGCTCGCATCTTCGCATCTAAGGAAGATGGAAATTAAATCAGCATTTCTAGCTGTGTCCGCTTTCCTGCACGTCATTTCGGTAGAATCTTCGTCCATCAGTTTTTGTGATGGACCAAACAAAATAGAGAAATCCAGAGAGCAATGCGGTAGTGGGTATAATTTTGGTAATTCCAGGCCAGCGTGTGTGTGCATCAAAGGAATGTAAGTCTACGTGATTTCCATGCTAAATTCCATTGGTACACGTAAGCTCAAAGATCACTGACTTGTGTTAAATAGTTACCGCATCTGGACAGACACTTGTGAAGTAGCAGATGGATTTGCAAATGAAATTTGCACGAAGCTGACAGATGATAAGACCAAGTCTAAAATTATAGGCTTGAAGCTCTCCAACGATCCACAAAATTGGAACCAGACTGGGGTAGTATGCGACAGGAAGGGATTCGGAAGTGAAGTTGGATGGGGATTTGTTTCTGAGAATTCCAAACCCTTTTCCACTTCAAGTGACCACATTTACGTTCTGAATGGAGAAGCTTTCTCAGGTTCCAACGATGTAATCTGCGTGAAGCCAGCAGAACTCCCAGAGAACAAGAAAATCTGCAAGTACCTCAAGCGGGACAATAAAGTCGCTTGGAAAAATGATGACATTGAGGTTTCCGTTACTAAAAGTTGCAGTGGAGAAGCACTGAATTCCAGTGCCTGCTTTGGAGTTCTTCAATCAAGCGCATGTAAAGAAATTAGCAAAACTATTCGTTTCATGGTTATCACCAATCTGTGGATGTCAGCATTAAATTAATTTAACTATTTGCAGCTGAATGTCGCCTAACGTGCGGATCGGGATCGGGAAGGCCAAAAGCTGCCCCACAGGGGAAACCGATGCAACGACGAATTTCTCCTGGAAAATCTGGTCAGAATTCAGGTTCTTCTTCCGACTCTTTTTCTAACATCTCCAACCCAGCGGACTACAGACAACACGACAACAAGTTCCTCAACAGAAAGATGTTGATTTTCAACGTGATCAGTCAGATTGGAGAAGGCAAACAGGAAAACGCATCCTGGACGAAGATTCCATTTATCTACGGACAGCCTTTGAAAACATTCGAACTGTTTGACTTAATGAAAGACATCCTCAAGATCTCCTGCCCTTCCCGATACGTTAACCCAGACTGGATCGACATGGCCGTCGACTTATTCTACATTCTACACAAGGGACACGTCTTCCGCTATGACGAGCTTGTCACCCAAGAGCACTACGAGTGGATTAAAGACATCCTCACGAAATGTTGGAACAACCTTAACGGGACCAGCGAGGGGGCGGCTGATATTCCGGGAACACCTGTACTCCCCGTCCCAATCACAACCGGTCCTGGCTCGCCGGGCGGCGAAATATGCGTAGACGGCGGCCGAGTGAGTTTTTAATTTTACTTTTCTCAACTCCAATTTAAATACAATTTCTACAGATGAATCCAAATTTCAGGCACAAGGTTACTGTAAGCCGGTAGAATTTATACCAATAGGGGAGATGAGCCTGGACGGTGGAGTTGTGGAGCCATTTCCTATCGATGAAACCTGTGACTTCGTCAAAATCAATGTTTCAGATGAGCGAGCGAATGCCTCGTATCACTACGTCCCGGATGTGGCCTGGGACATTGTAGACTTTATCCAAGTGCGATGCTTCCCCCAGTTTAATGAGTCCTACAGAATGTTTCATGTGTTGGAACAGGCAGCCGAGAAGCTATTCACACTCCAAATTAAAAATTTATGGTACAGTTCCTCCACATGGAAGTAATGGTGGAGTTTTCTCCAGGGAAAGTTGTGACTTTGTGACTGAGAGGAGACTGTTCGCTCTCTTAGGTACTACCCAGGTTGGTCGGCAAAGACCAAATCCAAGTTACTCGGTGCAGGAGCGGACATTCAGATGCACAACCTCGAAGTGTGTGTAGAATCTGCTTATCACATGAACGGAAGAATACCCAGACTCGTGAGACCCCCTCCTCCAAAATACATCCGGAAACGGTGAGAGTTTACTTCCTTCCTCCACGCTGAGTTTACTTTGACTCAAGCCTGAAATATCAAACACTGCCGCATCCTGTCTGACTCGTTCATTACCTAAATGTGTCACTTATTTTTGTGTTTGTAGACGTGCGGCTGCTTCGGAACCGCAGACATCGATGAGTACAACTTCAGAAGCTTACTGTGTAAAGACACAAGGAGACTTTGTCTACCCGAAGAATTGCTAATCCCAATAAATGACTGATGTATGAACTTCCACTGAAGATGTGACTTTTATCTTATAGAAATCTCTATTTTGTACCGACTAATAAAGTTTTAAATCCCATGGACAGTAAACCATTAAAATATATCATGTTAATCGGCCTTTTTGCTTAAGCATCCCCCAAGCTGTGTGTGTGTACATTAATACAGGAGACCAACTAACGATTAGACGGATACATGAAAGATTATCCCCAATGACTTACGACCAACGCGTTAATATTCAAGTGACAACGAATGATTATTGTTAAACAACTACACGAATAAATTAACATTAAGTTACACCGTTCTACGAAGACGATAAGCATTTTTGATCCTTTCCAACGTGTCTTTATTATCAACCGGATTAGTTCGTAACAACTAGAATTAGTGTAGAACAAGATAGCAAAATGATGGAAAAGTTTGAGCAAGAGATAAACGTTCATAAAATGTCCGTCTCATACAACGGTTTGTTAATATTGCTGAGTGACCCGGTTGGAGCTGAAGAAAACTCCAGTCCAAGTTTCGCCCTTAGATTACTTTCACTTCCGGTCTTTTTCAGCTCTAACTTATCGACGGGAGTGGAGCAGAGCGCGTTGGTGTTGGCTATTGGGGACCCAGCGGAGGAGGTGGATCGTTGCTGCAACATTTGAAGTCGGTTGTATTGTTCTTGAAGTTGTTTCTGCTTGCGAAGGAGTTCTTGATGACGCTGGTTGAGTCTGCTTGACCCACCTCCGTCCTGACTATTTACACTTTCGCTGGAGTCGCCCCCACTGCTCTCGATGCTGGGAGAGACGATGGGAGACTTGGAGGAGGTTCTGGGCGGCGGGGGCGGAGGAATCTTAGTCGGTTTTGGGGGAAGCGGAGGATGCATTTTAAGGGGCGACCGGACAGGAGAGCCGGACTCGGTCGAAGGATAAGAAGGAAGTCGCTTGGGAGGTTCAAGCCGGTGTTTATTCTGCATGGGGATGTGGTGATGATGAGCTCCGTCCAATTCGTTTAGTAAATCATCGAGTGCATTTTCCGGACCAACGGCGGTGCCTGTGCCATAACTGACAACTGGGCTTGTGGTTCCCAAGATACTCCCCGTCGGAGTGGAATAGCCTGAGACTGTACTTGAGTCCTATTGAAATACATTAGACAGATTGTAAGGCAGCCCCAGTCCAATTAAAGCAGACAGAATATCTGAGATAAAAGTACATTGAAGAAGAAAACACAGAAACTTAATGTTCATCCCTCTCACTACTGGAAATCAGTGTTATATACTTTCATCACACACATTACAGCGTAAAGAGCGAGTAAACAAAGATGAGGCGATGCATTACGATTAGGCGACAGTAAAAATTAAATATATCGCTACACGAACGAACGACGACCTCCGTCACACTGCGTCGCTCATTTCGACGGACACAGTTGACGGCTGTCCATCTCTCATGCAAAAATACAGCAGAGCATTAGTTATATAAAACGTACTCTGAGTCAGAAATTACTTGCTTGAAGTGCGAGCTCCACTTCCAGCCTTGTTTGAGATACTATATTAAAAAACAAAAAGCACTACCGTAAGCTTCCAATCTCTCAGCTAAACTTTTCCGTTTAACACTTCGAATTTTTATCTATAAAACTTTTCAACGCAATTCTCTCTCATGCAGAAGAATAATATTTAATAGAGAAAAAACGAGGGAGACTATGTGTAGAGATGATGATATACAAGTAGGTCCGTTTCGGTGTCACCGTTTCGGTTTTATTCGCCCTTCATCCCTCCCTTTCACTTTTTATATCCGACAACCTGGAAACGCTACCCTTCTCCTCCTTACCCGGTTATTTGATTTCATCTGGGGAGTTGCCCCTCCAGGCTGAACCCCGATTATTCCACCCACAACCGAATCGTTGTCCTGAGAAGGCAGTCTCTGCTCTTGTACTGAAGCTAGCCTGCAAAAGTTAGTTTCAAGGAGTTACACACAGCACACACACTTAATCAGAGTCATTTGCGCAACTTTTTAAGTACCTCTTCAGAGTCACAAGTGTTCCTGTCAGTTTCTTGCACCTTCTCAAAGCTATTTCTAATCGTTCAGGCTCCTCCTTCAGGAAACGCTCCTCTGTGACCATCTCATCGCGTTCCACGGACAAAGCAGTCTTCACGCTGTCTTGCAACGTGGGGAAACGGGCTTTCAGGTCAGCTACGGATTTACTACAAGAAGGAAAGTAGGTCAGAAAGGTTAGGAGGTCACGGCTCGTCAGCAGAGGTGTCTGTCAAAGTGTGAAATATTCTTCTCTCAACTTACCTAGATTTACTAAGTACCAACGCCATATTCTCCACGTCCGACATGTTCACACGCGTCCTTTTATTGATAACTTGGCTACGGAGCTCTTCCACAGTGGACTCTAATTCCCTAGAGAATCAAACAAGTAGTAATCTGTTAGTATTTCCAATTGTAAAGTCGAGTCTAAGCCCAGTGAATCATTATTACTCTAAGTCTTTGTCCAGCTTAAGCATTTCCTGCTTGTAATACTCCTTCTCCCTGTGGATTCGAGACTTTTCAGGGTCTCCTTGCATCCACTGGTCATTCCCAGCCATTGCCACAACCCTACAAAAGTTCCAAACACACGAATCAATGGATCAATTACTCCAGCCTTAACTCAATCACTAGACTTCCACTCACTTAAACTTTAAGTAAGTATCCTTAATAGTTTCCTTAATAGTTAGAGCTTGTGCTTGGACACTTCGCCTGAGAACACGAACATCTCCTTTCAATTCCTTAGCCTTCTTCTGGAGACTTCTCAACTGGTTGAACATTTCCGGATTAAGGACCATCTCCCCTGTGAAGCCATATGGGACACACAAACATGAGAACAAATCGATTGTTTTTTCACCCACGCAGATTGATTGACACACTTAATTTGAACCGACTGAGAGAAAGTGCAGCTTACCTCTCGGAGACGAGTAGTATTGTCGTTCATAAGGATGTGTAGGAATATTGACGAGCGTAGGTTGAGCTAAGGACTGCTGATGAGCCTGTGTTTGCTTTGGCACACCTGCGACCGTGTTGCCCGCAGAAGGAACAGCTTTAAGCACCCGATCTATAAATCAAAACTCGGGTTACTCCCCTCCCACCAATAGCAGAGATGAACAGAGTTCTCTGAGTAAAGAATTCATGAGGTTGAAATACCCTGAGACATTCGAGGTAAAGTAGTTGATTTGATAGCTGGCTTTGTTGGCTTTTCCGCTAAAGAGAAAGTTAAGCCCCAAGAAAGCAAAGAGTTAATTGAGTGTTTGTCAGGTGCAGCAGTCGAACACTGCGAGACTGGGACTACAGTGCGTTAGTCACTGATAATCACAGCGGAGGACGACGAGAAATTAGAGATGTATATTTATTATTAAGAGAACAACCTGGGTATTGGGAAGGAGAATGCTGCTTTCCATGCTCAGGTGGATCGTCACTAAATGACACGGATTTCTCTGCGCACAAAGAACCGGACTTGTTTTAGCACATTTTGCATGGAGAAAGCAGCCCAGACGCCAACGTGATCATTTCTTAGCAAAAACTACGATAAGCACACCTACCTTTGCCAAATTTAGGAGCTTTCGTTACAACTGCTGTGGGAGGTAAATGAATATCTGCACTAGGTCGTACGGGGTCATCTGCAGTACAATTAAGACAAAACAACAAGTCAGACTCCAGAACTACACTAGAACTCTATCACTAGAACACTAGAAGCATATATATTTCATTCCTTCCTCTCTTTCACATATAAATGCTTCTCATCATTAGAACACGACTGTGTGTACTAAACACATTACACACACTTGTATAAATACTCATTGTGCATTAGTACTCAACTTCTAATTGTTTTCTAATGAAGTCCGAGCGTATTAATGACAACTCTAAATGTTAGTGAATGCAATGCTATGATTATTATTAGCTTAGCAGCGTTTACCTTGGAGAGAAGCAGAGCTTGAACTAGAGTGCTTATCGATATCGTCTGCAGAACAAATTAATAAAGCATTAGGTTACACTTAAACACACACAAAGAGAGAGAGACAGATCGAAGAAAGCCCAAAGAATAAGAGCAGCCTCGATTAGGACTTTTTTACTGCAGCATATTTACTTGTTGGGCCCAACTGAGTTATTGTTCGTAATTAGTAATTAGGAGAAAGTAGTGTACTGAGTGTTGCGTATACCTCTGTAATCACGAGTGGGGATATAGTCTCTGTAGGAAGTGGGTGTCGAGGGAGTGACACTCACTGTTGTAGCACCAGGTGGAAGAATATTTCTCGGAAGTGGCGAAGACTGAACAAGACGCGTGGGTGGTGGTGGCATTTGAGGAACTGAAGGTTGCACAACCAAAGCTTTCTGCACGAGGCCCGTTAAGTTGGCTAATTGACG
>JAQGAC010002038.1:0-11510 GCA_034696585.1 Isotomurus maculatus
GAAATGATTGTTCGTCATGGAAGTTCCTTTGCCAACAACACAGCAAGTGCAAATATGGGTGGGGTGGTCAGGGCATTTGAGTGGGTTAATTGCCCGTAGATTTAGCATATATTTAATGGGTATGAATCACAAATTGCATGCAGGAAGAAAGCTACTTTCAACAAAATTTTGTCGTAGTTATAAACTTATTCAGTTATATAGGAGTTTGAAGATGATTCCAAAATTCTTGGATTTGTTTTCAAACAAGACTATGAGGGAAAAGAGGAAAAACGAGGATGGTGAAGTGTGCAGTGTGTAGATTTTTGAAGATTATAGGTATATTTTGCTCGTCTAATAAAAAACTCGGTGTTATTAACAAAAGAGGATTGAAAGATGCATTTACTACAAGTCCGGTGTTTAAGCCGAGAGAATATATTTCATGGAGTCTCCGGATAAATTTGTATTTGTAATGGCTTAAAGCATTTAGAGCTTCAATGCATATTCCACAACGTTTTGAAAACAGTGTAGAGAACTAAATTGGTACAGTTTTGGCAAGACCCAAGATTCTACGGTTGACAAATGCCATATAACCCTACATACCTGACTGTCACTCCGATATACTTCTTTTATTCAGTTTACTTTTCCTTTTTTGACTGTCCTGGAATTCTTGCCGACGTCAAAGCCAAACCAAAAAATTTAAATGCAAAGTAAAATCCAGGTGAAATGTGTAAAACACAGATCAGAGTTAGTTTTGAAAGATTCACGAGGATAGAAAGAGTAGAGATTCATCTTGCAATTAAGTGGGATGGATTTTGGTCTCAATGGTGTAGGTTGTACTTAAAATTCTCTTCGGTCTCTTTTTCCGCCGGATTGCAGACTAAAAGAACGAAAAATAAATGGATTTCTCTACTTGTAATGGTTTTAATCATAAGGGGTTGTCCATAAACCTCGTGGCCTCTAAATCAGTCATTTTAACCCAGACCCCCCAGTTATGGTTTGTCGTGGCATTTCGCATACCCCCACCCCCTGACGCCTCGTGTTAAAAAAATAATTAGGCTTGACTTAACGATTGTTTTCAAATTTCATAGCCTTGAACGTGGTTGCTTTCAGTATCTTCCTCAAAAGTAGTCTGCATTCATGACAATTATTTAGAAAAATAATTGAATTAGCGAAATTATTAATTGAACAAATTTTCAAATTTTCAGAAAATTTTAAAAAAATCTCCGTTTTTGGACCACGAGGCATTAGGCAGGACCCCTCCCCCTTCATGTGGAATTTTGTGGTATTTGTGTCACCCCTACCCCCCTCTACTAGACCACGAGGTTTATGGACAGACCCTTACTGAATTTGCAGTTTCAAGCACACTGACAGCTTATAATTCCTCCGCAAATTAAAATTACAGGAGTTCAAACCGGATTGTTCTATTTTCAAGTTTCTTGGCTGTGTAATGCTCTGGTTACTACGCTTTGTGAAAATCTCTCAGGTCTGGGAACTTCCTGGAAGGCCTGAGTGATTCTGTACGATTTAAATAAAGGAAATAGAATTAAAGAGAGAGGAATATTACAAAGGAAACTATAATATTTATTTTAAACTAAATAGCTGATTAATTTATTACACACGTAAACAATAAGACAACCTCTCGCTCTGGGAGCATTAGACAGAATCCCGAGGAGCCAGCCAGGCACGCGTGGCGAGTCACCGAGGTAAGGAGTGAGGTGAGCAACCTCCTACTTCCTTCTCCGCCATACAATACGCAATTTAATTAACCTAATGTTGAAAGGTGATGACTCTCCTAACTCGATCCCGAGACCAAACAAGTTTTGGGGCTACGTGATGCATCCATGCCAACTTTCTGGCAATCATCATTTCTTCCCATACTAGTACCTCAGGCTTATGACATTAACTTAATCAATTAATTACTTTCTTACTGCTTATCCAAATGCCAAATCCTTCGTCATCATTATTCCTTATGATGTTAAGTATACTTAGACTTATTCGCTAAAGGAGATGACTCTTAATTATCGAGTTAGAATTAATTAACTATAGACCCAGAATATTATTATGGAGGATATTTATAACGTGTGTGGCACTCTCTTTCACTTTGCCCCATGCTCCCTCCATATCACATAGGACACTACCTCCCAAGCCAACTACTAGGAGGACACGAGGCAGGAGAGAAGACAGTCCGCTGCCGGCGGAGCTCCCGTCAACACTACGATAACAGTGCTCCCCATAAACATTAAATATACGGAGCACTGTCCATAAAGAGAATAAATATCAAACACTATAATTGTAAAGCGAATTCTGTCCCCGTGTTGATTACTACTCTTGCACTTCCATCCTCCCCAGCGTCGCGACACAAAGGTAATCCGGAGGACGAGTCACGAGGACGACGGAGGACCGCGGCTTCCAATGCAGCAGCGACTCAACCGGCGCGTAAGGTCTAATCATTCCTCATAAGCTAGAAGGTCACGACGTGACCTGTCTGACCCCAAGGAGGACTCAGAAAGGAGTATAGCTTCTCACACGTGATAAATTTACAGCTGGTTGTTTTCAAAAATAAGAGCAAACAGGGATTTTAGTCTAGTCTATCGTTAGAAAAGCAAGGCATAATATCTTGCAAGTACACTGAATCAAAGGAAACTATACTTGTATAAATAATTGGTAGAAGACAGGAAGGATTATCGATTAGTGCTTGATTTATAATTCATTAAGTTTCAATATCCACGTACGCTGTAGATAACCATGAATGCGAAAACTTGAATTTTCTTCTTCTCTGAGTCACTGCAATGAAGTTTCGTTTACTGTGTCAATTTTTCACGTCTGCTCTTTCTAGCTTGAAATTCTTGCAAGTTACACAGATAATTTAATAGTTCTGAATAATACAGCAAAATCTTATCTCATTTCGGTGAGACAGTGAAACCGTCTAATAGGTGGTCAGAGTAATCTAAATAATGACCTAGATATTTCCCTCAGTAGCCATTTAATCGCCATGAAAATAGCAGCGTTAATTTTTCTCGGGCCCGCTTCAGGGTGTTTGTTTCATAATAGTTTTAGTTATTTCAAACCCTGCGGATGCATTGTGAAGGACAACTTTCCACAAAACCACCAACAAAACGAATTTGACTCCAAGTTTTTTGGTGATTCAAGAAACAGCATTGAATCTCATCCACTGATAATTCAACGCCAAGTTACCCGAAGGGACATAATTCCTACAATACTTCGCTCAATGAGGTTTGATTGTTTTTTCATATTTTGGTGGCATGGGATGAAAAACTCCGAAATTTGATTTCTCAGACAGATTACCGCAGTTTAAATGATCTTTCACTGAGAGAGGCCACATTTATTGTGCTTTCCGCTTCCAAAATTGTAATAAGAGACGCCGAGATTGTCATTCAAAGATTAAGGCCTAGCTAGCTAACTAGCAAATTAAATATACCCTGTCACTCGACACAACAAAATGATACCTAGTTAAATACGTGAAGTTGTCCACACCCAGATACCATTACCATAAAAAAGAAATCCCGGTGGTAACCATATTCGCTATTTACAGCGAAAGTCTACTAATACAGCTAAAGAACGATATCGTTTAAAAAGAAAGGCATAGTGTCTTGAAAGTATACTGAAAATTGGTCATTTAATCGATAGAGGAAAGTGAGGATTATCGATTTGTGCTTAGTTTATAATTCATTCCACTCAATATCCACGTAAGTTGTAGATATTCTATTAATGCGAAAACTTTATTTTCTTCTTCATTGAGTCATCGCAATGAAATTTCGTTCAACGGGTCAATTTTTCGCGTCTGCTTTTTTAGCTGGAAATACTTCCAAATGTCACACTAAATTCAACAGTTCTGAATAAAATAGCAAAGTCGGACCTTATTTCTGCGTGACAGTAAGCACTTTAAATAGATTTAAAAAAACACGTCGAAATAATGACGTAGATTTTTTCTTTAGTGCCAATTTAATAGCCATGAAAATAGCAGTGTTAATCTTTTTAGGGCCCGTTTCAGGGTGTTTGTTTCATCATAGTTTTAGTTATTTCAAACCCTGCGGATGCATTGTGAAGGACTACTTTCCACAAAACCACCAACGACAAGACTTTCACTCTAGATTTATAGGTGAGGCAAGAAACAGCAATGAATATCAACCGTTGATTATTCAACGCCATGTTACCCGAAGGGACATAATTCCTACAATATTTCGCTCAATGAGGTTCGACTGTTTTCTTCACATTTTGGTGGCATGGGATGGAAAATCCCGAAAGTTCAAACCTGATTTTGAAAATAGTCGTTTAAATGATTTTTCACTCAGAATGGCGACATTTATTGTTCTTTCCCCTTCGAAAATCGTAATAAGAGATGAAGAGATGATCACTCAAAGATCAAGACCTCACCGCTTATTTCTCGTCCTTTTCAAATCTTCTGGTACAGGGTGGGCCGGGTTTACTTTTCACATTAGGAAATGGTTTATTTTGTGCCCCTTCTGCAGTCCTCCTTATCAACCTGTTGTACCCAACGAAATAATAAGCATCCTTGATCAAACATACTTTCAGGAATACTGGACATATCAGGTTCATTTCGTTCGGGGTGTCAAAAAGCAGAGACCAGTGTATGACTTATCATGCGGCAGAATTATTATATGGACACCAGCAAAGGGTAGTTTCTGTACCAATCGGGAATACGTTGTTGAATCTTTCGTCACTGTTTCAAAACTTAATGTTACTATGGATTCCGGCAATAAGCTCCCATCCATACAACCTGCTGCATCCCAAGCGCCAGGATTTGATCCCAGTCAACGTCAGTATGATTTTGAAGAGTACACTTACAGTCACATTATATACTGCATATACAAAGAGAGAAATCATAGGCATCAAACAGATATGTGGCATTCTCATGTCTCTCTGGAAGTATTCCTAGCCATCCTATTCTTAGTGGTGTCGATTTCGATAGCAAATTCCCTCCAGAAAAATTGGTTGCACAGAAAACCTTACAAACACTACCTGTGCCAAATTACGAAAAACTTGCAATTTGGATTTCGCATTTTACTAAATCAAAATATGACTCACTGTTGCACTTTATTATTGATATTTGAATTTTCCTGTGTAATATTTTTAGCAGCATATGAAGGCGAGATTAAACTTAACTTGCTTGTACAAACACAAGTTTCCGAATTCAAAAACCTTACTGAACTGGCAAATAATAATTACACGTATCTGTCAGGCACAAGTAGATTAGAAGATAAGTGGGATGCAGAAACATATAATACAACGAACAAAGTTGCAACGAAGTATATAAGATCAAATCCCTTCAAAAGCATTTCAAGTATAAAATCAATTTTTTGGCTGCGGAAGGATGGAAAAAAACACGCGTACCGGACTCCAAATCCACAACCGTATCTAGATTTTGCCTTGGTAAACGAGGTTGTAGGATGGAAATATACTTGCTTTCAAATGACTCCAACCGAGTCAGGCTTCAAACCGAAGTGGGTTTTTACGTCCTTTTACTCAAGTCTTGCGAAATATTTTGTGCAATCTAAAAGAAAGTTGGAAGAAATGGGAATCTACGCGAAACGGAAGGAAGCCATATATTTTTACAATCAAATAAGTAAGATCAGATTAAAGAAAGAGATGATGAGTAACGATTCAGACTGGATCAAATATCGTGAAAGCGGTGGGAAGGTTCATCAACAAAAGGACATGATTACTTTAAGAAATTACTCAATTATATTTTGGGTATCTTTGGGCTTAATATTCTTGGGATGCGTTTCAATCTTTACAGAAACCTATTTTGGTAAATTCGTTGTGTTCGTGAGGTACATCGTTTGGCAAATATACTTAAGCTTATACGTTGCACGATGGGGAGTACAAAAAATACAAAATACCTTGGCCAAGTGATGACTTGTAGCGGATCCTTTCAAGATTTACATATTGTTTTTGCGTCCTGTAAGTAGGGTTTGTGTAGGGTTGCGGATATAATGCAGCCGAAATTAACGCTTATGTTGTATTTCCTATTGTGAAGTGATGTGACGCATGTTATTTCCCTATACCGTTATATTTGGCTCTACGTATAGATCAAAAATCGGAATGTAAAGTTAATACGATCTAAATGCTTTCATTGTTCTAAAATAACACGCTATTATATGTAGTGTAATGTAATAGTGTTTGAGTTACTGCTGCGATTTTTTATCCGTTTGCTTTTTTAGCAAAATAAATCTACAAGATAAAAACAGAATTATTACCATGCATAACAAATAACGCCTTACAAATACATCAAGTTTGATTTTGTGACCAAGTAAAGGAATGTACGTGGCTACCTGTAGAAAGTCACAACTTATATGGACTGATTGTAGCTGCCTCTTAGTTAACATGTATCTCTTCTTGAGCACAATTCTGTGCAAATAAATTACAATCTGTAAAATGGAATCCTTTCCACCTCATTCAAACATATCCATTCGGACATTAGCACGATAGTACAATTCCTGTGTTCCAAAAAATGTCAGCTTATTAAGCAGTTTACTGCTTTATGTGATCCTCCTGTCCGTCCTGTCCGTTCAGCCCTGTCCATCCTGTCCGTCCAGTCCTGTCCATCCTGTCCTGTCCAGTCCTGTCCATCCTGTCCTGTCCAGTCCTGTCCATCCTGTCCTGTCCAGTCACACACGTATCCCTCAATATCAGCCTTACAGCGTATGTTAAACGCCCAACCAAACTCATTTCTCTTATCCAGAACACCCACAAAAAACCCCTCTTTCGGTCCAAAAGACTCCTTCCTTTCCCCTAAAACGCCACTTTTTCTGCGATATTTGGGCACATAAAGCGCATTGATTGCGGTACCCTATCATACATTCTACAAATTCGTGCATTGAGGAAAGGGTCAAAACGTCATTTGCAAAGTTCATTGGATTAATTGCAGTAAATTAAGGAAATCCTTGTTTCTACGCAGTTTTTGAGTTTCGCGCACATTCAAATAATACATGGGGCATAGAGAAGCACACATGCATCACGCATCGTACCACCACCATTTAAATAAACTCAATCGTACCTTTCAAGACTCACATTAATTACATTTCAAAACACGCAAAACTGAATTAAATTAGTATCAGCAGCGAACTGCGTTTTTACATTCTTACTTGCTTGGATTTTTTAATATTCATCTCTGATTGCTGATTAAAACTTTTGTGTCACTTGCGAAAACACAAAAAATTATCTCCAACGACTACACGTCACCTACCGATAAATATCAACAAAGCACGCGCATAACCTTTGCACTAATTTGCTTTATGATTGTGATTGAGAGAATAAGCAGCAGTAAGGCACTAGGCACACTAAAAGAAACTGTGTTCAGAAAGAAATATTTTTCTAACAGATTCCATTTACGTTGCAGACAGAGAATTGGCAACAATAGATTCACAAAATCTGATACGACTGCTTTCGGCCCTTAACTTGGGAAATCACCCGGTATTTTTTCAAATGGTATTTTCTCCCATAAATCGATACAAGGAATCAAAGTAACTCGTTTGGAGCAAAAATCAAAAATTCAAATTTCCCACGCTCTGAGAACTTTTTCGAAAAAATATATATTTCCCTGTGTATCTCAGTTGTTTATGGACCGATTTGCCTAAAAACGTTTAAGTATGTGTCGGAACTTTAGACCGAATTTCAGCTGACGTAAAAGATGCCGGATTTATGGATTAAATTAGCAAGCTAGTATCTTTAACAAACAGAATTTAAATGCTTGCTAAATTGGATTACGAGCTCACGATTTCCTTGATTTACTATTCAAAGAAGCGATTACAGGGACAATTTCTTAATGTTCTGAATAAGTTATGTACTCTAGGATTGTATGAAAGCAAGAAGGTTTCAAACGAAAGAATGTAGTTTTGTTCAGTATTTCCTTAATATTCACAGATAATGGGATCTAAAATTTAAATAAAATAAATTGTTTTCTATGCAATCGTTTTATAGGGTAAAAAATAAGTTTTTGTTTTATTGGAACATAATGGTTTACACAATACTGTATAAGGTTTATATGCATTTAAAAAAAATTAATGTCACTTTCATCATGCAAAAGAGGGGAATGTGAAATGCATCTATTATAGTACACTGCAACAACCTAGACGCTGTCCTTTTATCACTCCTATTTACACCACCAACATGTAACTTAACGGGAAAAAGAAGATTTACTTTAAAGCTGGCAGAAAAATACAATTTGTAACCTTTTGTTTCCGCGTTCATTATTTGGAAATCAAGATTTACGAATTTTCTATCAGCTTTTGAAGGAAGTGAATCATGAAATGAGATAAATTATAATTCAACAATGCGACTATTACGATTAGATTTAACTCATGATTTTGTTGGTCACGATACTTCAAACGAACACTAGCTGCTGTAGTGATATAGAATTTTTATTCAATTCTAGACAATGTCAATATTTCACAATAAATAACTTTCTTGTTGGAAAGTAATACCTTAGCTTTTGTTAAAAATATATTGTGAAGTGTTTTTATTGATTGACAGTAATAGTAGCTTTGTGCCATAATTATAGCAAAAATAAATTGTATTTGGCCTACTGGATAATACCGGATGCTCGGTAATGTTAGGTCCACGGCTTACTGAGTATTTGCACTTTGTTCATCATTGGGTACAGAAAAGTTTGTTCAGACATTTAATCAATGATTATTTTCTACCTAATATATTGCGCGGAAAGCCACGTTACGATAACGATTCATTTGGTCACAGATGTCTTTAGAGGTGTTTGTTATCTACTATAGTGATTGTTTTAAAGTTTCGGAATACAGTATATTGGCAGTAGGTGCCTCAGGTTTTCTAAAGTTAGCAAAGAAATTGTTCAATTCACGTGCAGATTACAGGAATTGGTGCTTCGGATAACAAAGTAAATCAGGAATTTCTTTCGTTTTTAAAACCAGACATTGAAACGCTCTCTGTTTAGGAGAAACCCATCTACGTGGGAAGTGCAAGTATGAACTATGTTATCAGAACTGAATGAAGTGAATTCAAAACTATGTCTTATAGGGACTGCCCCGTCAAAGCTTGCTAAGACGAATAAAGTTAACTGTAGGCGTGTTTCCCTATTTGCTATCTACAAATAATTTCGTTTGTTGGACAAGAGTCCAATTAATATTTGAGGCAAATATGACTTCATCGGTTTTCAGTAAAGTGAGCAAACTCAAACTCGCTTGCATTGGACATTTAGTCATTAGTTATCTTGTTTTGAGCGCAAATGCCCAAAATCTTCAAATTGAAGCCCATCCGGAGTCGTTAGTCTGCACCATCCATCTGAAGGCTATACGTGACCACAACAACTCTCAAACGTTCGAAACAGTAGTAAGAGATAATCACAAAAGCTCAGTTTTCACAATTACGACTTACCTTAATGGCAGCTTTCCTGGCCCCACAATCTCATTTCACGAAAAATGCACAATAGTAATCATACTGCCTTTTGAACCCAACCCATGGTCTGCTTCTTTCATCTCCGACTCTAGCGATTATAGTTTGAAAAGTTCTGTTATCTTTATATTTATCCTGAATCATGGCTGTAATATACCTTGGCTTTTTAAGCCCCAGTTCTCAATAGCTTCATTTTTCATTCACTCCACAAACTGCTTTGTCAATGTAACTTTTACGTTTCCGAACATGTATGTGAATTATTTGTCAAGAGGAAGTAATCAGCCGCTTCTGTTGATGATCAAAATTTTCTATTTACGACACAATGCTCCAAGATAAATTTGTCGGGGAGTGGACGCACAAAAAAATTATGGCATTCAGAATGCAAAGGGTTGATTTCGCAAAGGAGAGGTGCACAAATTTGATTCTTTCGCGGGAGGATCACGGTCCATGTAAGGACGCTGAATATGTTCTTGGGACTCTAGCCATTTGGGAGAACCTTACTATAGAATACCACAATGGGTCACAAACTGATGCAGTGGGTACTGTTCAAATGGGTGTATGGAAAAAAGTATCCGATAGTGCATCAAAATATTCTCTTCAGTTCTCAAACAGCTTGGTTATTTTCGACTACTCCAGCTTTCGTTTCTTTTATTGCGAAGCCAGAAAAGAAAATCTAGGCAGCCAATTCCAAAAACTTCTGTCATCCTTCTCTCTTCTTGTTTGGCTCTTGATTTTTTGTTCGTGCTTAATGATTTCTTGCACAAATTTTAGTCAAGGGATCGTAAAAGGGAATCCTTCAGTGAAAGATTCGTTAGGCGCATCCTTCAGACTAATTGTCGAACAGGATTGCTCTAGGCCACAGATATACTTTTCCTTGTTTTGTTTTTCGTTTCTTGCTTTGCAAACTGTATACAAAACCATTTTAACTGCTGAATTGACAACTCCATTTGCACAAGAAGCTGTCCAGAATCTGACCGCGCTAATCGCGGAGGGGTATACGGTTGCTGAAAGTGCAGAGAACACGTTTGTGACACAAGGAATTTGGAACAACGATGACTTAAAACTCAGAGAGGAGCACATCTTGACCTACACAAACTTTGTTGAGCTAGAGAAGGTATTAACGCATTCACTTCAGCGTTTAAAATTAATAGCATGCCTTCCGTTTTCAAAACAACAAGCAAACTTCATACTGCAAGTTTTGGGAAAAACATATGCGGAATCAGTGTGTTATGTACTTACAAAGGAGTATTTACCTATTCCTTTACACAACGCAATATTCAGTGGACCAATTAACGATCGTTTAGTAAAAAGGGGTAAAGAATTAATTGAGTTTGGGTTCATGACATTGTTCTCGAGGCTGCATGCACATCGAAGCTCGGTACAAATTCACTTGAGGGATAAGTTCGGACAGAAAAAGTATTACGCATCCCAGCTTCATAGACAATACATACACCTCGAAGATATAAGTGTAATTTTTTGGATTGCTTTTGGATTGTTGTCATCCGTTGCTGCGTTATTTGTTACTTGTGAATTACAAAATGTTAGGGCTTTCCTGAAAAGATACTTGACGCACTTTAAGTCAAAGATTAATTGTTTGTGCAACTTGTAGATGCGTAATATGTAACCAACTTGTAGTTAACTCACACTGCTAGCATGATAAAATACAACCTAAATTATAGTTAATACGTTCTTTGGGATTGTAACTGATAAGGTATATTTTTTATTTTATGCGTGTTTGGTGCATCTTCAGTTGGACGGACTATAAAGTTAAGACGATCTTAATGTGTACATAGTTATTTCTTTGTATTATATTTAAACTAGTTAAACTTAACTTTGTTCCGTACTTCGATTATTACTCTGCAAGATCTTGTATTTCTCATAAATCTGTAACCGGCGTCATGATTGCGATTTGACACGAAAAATTTCCTTCAAAACCGAATTAGTTAAGAGAAAATTTGCCTACACTGGTGTGGTTCTTTGGATGGATATCAAATTACTCTCAAATTATGTTGTTTTTATGGCTAAACTTAAGTATTACATCATTAATTATGATTCTCAATTTACTTCACGGTATCAAGGATTCATATATATTTTTATTTCTCAAGCTTTCGAACAACGCTTTGTTC
>JAQGAC010002039.1:0-11508 GCA_034696585.1 Isotomurus maculatus
AAAACATCAAAACATTTTCGTTTTGATCTCGCAGACTTGTTTGTTTTGACTACACAAAATTCACTGATCAAGATTCGGATTTTTGTTTGTTTCCTCACGTCTTGATCCTTTTTATCCAGATCTTTCCTTAGAATCCGCCATTCCGGACCAGTCAAAATCCTCGCAGCTTCTTCTGAACTCCTCTTCACAGGATCATAGGCAAAGCTGCGATAGAAATGACACAACCAGACACAAATTTATTCACTGAGATTAACTGACTAGCAATTCATCTCCTACTGCTTCTCTACTACCGTATTCCCGTACTTGATCATGTGTTGCTTTTGGGAGTCTGGAATGACACCAATTGAACGAGTGCTTTGCTTGTTATACATCGGCAATTGAGGTCCCCATGAGTTCATCCTCTGCTCACAAATACACCAACACACAAATTAATTCTTCTACCCACGAACCTCCGCCTTATCAAAATAACTTAAGTACGCATGGTAGTCCAAGTGGAAACCACTCACCTTCCTCACACCTCCGTTTTCGTACTCACTGCTGTAGACAGGACAACTGTTGACTGAAGTCACTTCTTCCCTGTCCAAGGGTTCGTACTCGTTGACTGGGGTCCTGTCTCCGTCAGGATTAGTGATGGTCTCCTTCAGAAATAAAGACGTTCGTGAGACCCTCCGACTGTTGCGACTGAGTTGTGTATCTCGTTACCTGCGAGCTGGACCCTTGACTAGGAGTCCAATAGGTAGGAGAAGACGGGGACGAGACGGGGGAACAGAAGGTAGCGTCACTGCCCAAGGAGACAGTGTCGGAGTCAGCCCCTCCGTTCCTAGAAGCTCCGTTGATTTGTAGCGGTCGTTCGAGAGAGTTGTAGACACTTCCTGGAGGCGAACTGTTGGCACTCTGGAAGTCAGACTTGGAGGAGACTTCGTCGTCCTCCCCGCGGATGTGGTAATGCCCGAGATGCATCGTGGAATCCGACTCATCCTCAGTGGCATTTGGCATCCTCACCAACTTCCTCCGACTCCCTTTATCGACACTGCTCATCCTCCTGGGACCAGCACCCGGACTAGTTTCAGTCTCTTGATCTGACTCCTCCAGTACCGTGGGCAGATTTATTGTCAACCTGTAACTGCAGAAGATTCAACAGGTGCTCATTAATATCATTGCCACACAACAACTTCATTATTATTACCTCAACTCATATCAGTCTGATAAACCTCATCGCACACAAATTACTTCGTCCTCCCGAACTTAATTAACACAAGACCTGCCTTGGCTAATAAATAAACTTCCTCGTACACACACACAATTATCGCACCAGTCAGACTACCAACCTCTATACTCCTGACTTGTTCTCTACACACAAGGCCCCACTGACTACACGAGTGAAAAGAAGGAAACTTTCTCCTTAAGGATCCTCCAAGACTTATTATGAATACTTAACCTACCCTCCTGCTTCCTCACACCGGGTTGAACTTGGAAATTGTGGGAGTAAAGTAATAGTAGCAGTGTGTAAATATAATTGTGCTCACTACTACTACTCTATACTACTGGGAGATGGGAAGATTCGAAAGAAAAGCAGTTAGCATGTAAGGGGATAGGCTGTGATGTTTTGTATTATTTGCCCATACTTCATACTAGCAGAGTCAGTTACAAAATTGGTTAAAGACTTCAGGTTAGCTGCTTGTGTAGCTCATGTTATATGGCAGGGACAGCAGCAGTGCTGAACTGCTGAGACTTTGCCACCACCACCACCACAACCATCGCTAATACTTCACTATTACTGCCATTACTACATAGTGTAAGTATGTAGGGAAGCATAAAAAAGGAAAGAGTAACTATTAAAAAGTACGAAACAAGTTTCTTTCCTTCTTTAGCTGAATAAGCAGCAGAGAGGACAGAGAGGAGATCTATTGTATGGGCAATGGATGGCATACCATATACTTAAGCAACTTCAGGTTCAGCTTCAGCCAGGTTGAGTCTTATTATTAGTTATACAGGCGAGATGAAACATTTACATTCTACAGCATTTTTAGTTATCATCGTTACCTTAAATGCATACACTCTCTCATCATAAAATATCTCTCTATTGTCCTTCTTATTCTCTCCTGCTTCTCAATGAATTCTCTCCCAGTCAGGAACCCAATACTTCTTTTCCTATAAGTTTGCACTTGCTCGTTTAACAAACCTTTTAATGGCTGCTTCGTATTTAACTCATCTTCTACACTATAACATTCCCAATACAAGTCTTCTTTAAGGCTTGCAACACCCCAGGAGTGTGGCTGTGTAATTTGTAATCATCGTCGTTTTAATTCGCCTCTAGTTCGTTCTAAAAGCCGTCCGAGCCTCCTTCTACAGTTGTCTTGCTCGCTAAGATTTTGCATAAGGATGTGAATCCCGAGGACAGTCCCACAGAAATTCCTATAAACAAGTGCCACCTAAATTATGAGCACGAGCAGGACTAATTATACTCAGTAACATTAGGGATTACTCTTCAATTCTTCGTAGCAAAAATTATGACTGACAAGTATGAAGACAATTTTGTACATCCAAGCGATATGCTGGCAGTTGGCTGGTTGGCAGCTTCAGTGGAAATATTTTTTGTGCAACTCTCATGCATACATTTAAACAGAAGCTTAGCTTGCAAATTATAAGTTTGCATTGATCAATTCGTCGATAAAACATCTTCCAATGAGAAATATTAAAACCTCGTCAAGTCAGAGCGTTAAGCCTGAATTATCTTTAAGCTCTTTTAATGCTGCAGGAATAAATCTGCTTGTTGTTCACTTCTTCACAGTTAGACCTTAGACTCACAGTCATCTATACTCTCTGCTTGCACCAGAGGTTCTCAGTCAGTCAGTTAACTTCATATAGAAATGTATTGAGCTACCCTTGCTTTCCGTGAAGGCTGTCACGTGCATAACAACGTAAAAAAATACTTTAGGTGCTAGCAAAATTTGCACATTATGTTATTATAACTCCTACTCGCATTTGCCCAGTCTTTTCACTCGAATGAATATTTTAATTTGTGTTGTGTCACTTTGTCACAAATATTTTTCTCGTTAGTCTGTCACCAACCAAGGAAAGGAATTATTTTGCATGAATATGACTTTCCTATCACCAGCCAAACGGAGTATATTGTAATGAAATTCCAAATGGAAATTTGACTACACCATCATTATTTCCCAGTTATCGTCTATGTGACTAGAACTTCCAGCTTGGAACTTCCACAATACAAAACATCTACAACATGTAACTCATCTCCCTATGAACTCAGGATTGCATGATGATCATCAACTGAATCCAAAAGTTCGCTTGGGTTGTTCCACACTTTAATCCATCGGAAAGACACGGGATTGCTATGCCAGTCTCCACTCACCGCAATAATATCCCAAGATTAACCAACTTCCAGGCGTATCTACTAAGCTACTAAAAGTAACTACGTAACGTAAGAGATTGAATCCATCTAGCTCATCATAATCCTTCACAGTGTCATCACACTTCCCTCCACAGAGTTCCAACAAGCACCAGAGAAATTACGAAAGACAAAAGCAGAGAGGAGTACTTAATGTTTTACCATAATTGTAAGGACTCTTCAGATTCATTGTCATTTACTCATCCTTCTCCTCATAAGACAAGTCACTCAGACATTTCCTTTCACCTTCAATTCCCGGAATAATCAAGTCCTCCTTGGCTTTGCACTACTGTACGCTACCAGCTACCAGAAATGTTTCTCAGAACACAAGACTCGGAAGATGAGCGAGAGACGAACATTAGTAATGGATGCAAACCTGGTTGACGGCAAGTGGCACGAACTCCATCAAATTCTTATCATGTCTTATCTCTTTTGTCCTTTCCATACTCTCCCTTCTTCCACCTATCCCTCATACCAAACTACACACAAGGAAACTTCAATTTGATCTCTCCAGAATTCGAACCACTCACTCTCAGATGCATTGCTATCTCCCTCCAATAAAAAGGTTAAAGTTCGTTCTACCAGTGCCTTGCATGTTAGACACGTCCCTCACTATCGCACACACATCTGTGAATCTCATACAAACTGTGCACACTGCTGTTTGCTCAGCCCTTCAACCCACACGACCTTTGCAAACAACCCGAAATTGCGTTTCCAACTTCAAGTGACTCTCTAGAACAACACATGGAGAATGAATTACTTTCCACTTCCACTAGTTCCACAACGAGGAATTTGCAATTCAGCTCACTCAGAATATTCACTCAGATGCACGTAGGGATTCACCCTGACCTATTTTATTTCCAACCGTGGAATTCTTTTTATCTCTCCTCCATCTCTCTTCCCGCATATCTCTTTTTTCTCAGATATTAAATTCACATACCTTATATCGTCACTAAGCTTATCTAGGTAATTTCCATCCCCATCTGCATCCATATCGTCAATGGCATCGAGCAAACTCCTCACAGGTCCGTCTTGATGCATCGACGACCTTCTTTGGTTGGGCTGATCTATCACACAAGGGTCTGTCTGGGTTGAGCAACAAACTAACGCTGGCTTCTCCACAGAGCCTGAATCTGAATCCAAGTTTGTGGCAGGAAGAACGTGACGATGATGTCCAGAGCTTCCAACGGGTTCTGCTAACACAGGACATGACTGGGTGACGCTGCTGACACAAGCGGAAGAAGAAGATCCGTTGTGTTGCTGGAATGGAAAGCACAAAAAATTACTTTCTCCAATCTCCACCATTAAAATCAATACAGAAAGTTCTGCATTCACATTCAGACACACACACAACAACACACGGAAATGTTTATAGTGTACCATTACCACTGATCGTGAGAATGATACAAGATGGTACCCCACTTGCAAATAGCCTTCGAGCTTCTCTATCGTCTTCAATCTTGAGATTGCATTTTCGACACTTTTAGCAACGCTAGTTTTAATTGCAAGTGAGGAAACAATTTAAACAGAAACCAAAATACAATTTTGAATTCGGTGGTTGGTTTGCATTACCCTCGGTAATCCTCACACAAAGCAGAGTTAATACACAATCTGTCCATTTACATTAAAGTTAAGCATCAACCGCTTAATTGACAGGGCATCCCTCCGCTTACAATTCCCCTAGTATCGTTAAACATTAACTCCTGTCACACACAGAAAAATAATTTTGCGTCAAATCCTTCTCTGTCGACCTACCGACCTCATCCGCCTCTCTCTTTTCCTGTCATTCTCACTTATGTGAACATTTTGTTCATCTCCCAGTTCCGCAATGTAGACAAGTCTCATGATGCTGAAATATACACTGACTCTCTGATCGTAAGAACCTCACGAAGGAAGGAACAGGGAATCATTCTTACGGAAATAGAAAAGTCCTTTCTTCCTCAAACTAACTAACCCTCTTGTGTAAAGCTCCAGCATCTCCGTAAGATTAGCAGAGGAGTTTTACTTTGAATTACTTGTAAGTATTTACCCTCCCGACTTTTGCGTCATTTCCCATCGGTAACCTTAGACTGCCTTGCACCTCTCCTTCTCTAAGGATCTTATTATTACACACAAAACGAAGCAGGCGATAAAAGACCAAAGAATTTCAGAAACCCTTTAGAACTTTTACAGCCCCAAAATTAGAGAGTAGAGTTAATCCAGAGCTTGAAAAATTCTTGGGAAAACTTGTTCATGACTATAAGTTATACGAATTTTAAGCCACCAGGGCAGAGATACTCACCAAAGCATGAAACAATTCCTGGCTGTTCTTCAGCTGTTGCCTAAATTCAGCTAATTCTTCGTTAATTCGACGGACCATCTCATCCTGAGTTTCTCCTACATTCGCTGGAGTTTTCGGAGAACCTCCTTGCTCCAATTTCCCTTCTACAGATCCGTTTCCTGTCACTGCAACTCTGTCACCCTCTGCTCCACAATTGTTCGGGACTTCCTTCGTCTCACCAACACTCCCATCCTCTCCCTCAGTGCTTGAAGATCTGAAATTATCATTTTTAAAGCCAAAGTTCATTTCTCCATACTCTATCACTTCACACAAAAAATTTCACACTCAAAACATCTCACTCTAAATCGTAAGTTACATTTCTATAAATGAATGCAGGAAACATTTTCCAACAAATGCAGACTCCAGGCTTTACTCCAAGCAGATTTTTATCCACACAGTCTCAATAAAGAATGATTCCATCAACCATACCACAACGATATTGGGTTAATCTCAATATTCATCATTTAATTCGAATCCTAAAAGGCCAGCGGAGCCACAAAAGATTCTTCCTTGTGTTCTCCTCTTCCGTTTATTTATCCATGTTCGAAGGAAACGCTTATTCACGTGCAATCTGAGTGTCGAGATCTCAACGAAACTCCACACAAGGCATATGCAAACACATTCGAATGTGCATTTTACTCTCGTCATCCAACCTCCCTTCTTTCCACTCTTATTCTTAAACCACAAATTACACCAGACTTCATTTTTCAAATGAATTCCTTACTTCGTCTTTCTTGACATAAATGGTAGGAGATATGTTACTGGCTGTATTTATTTACCACAAACAATTTCCATAATATACGGACTCATTGCTCAAGTATTTCAACATTCTGAAGCATCTCAGGATTCATATATTCACACCACATGAAACCAAACACTATTAATCACCTGCACACTCTCATTCTCCTAGTGCAGAATGCGATGACTAGCAAGTCACATTGACAGTTGAATAGTGCAGATCACTGGAAGATGTAAATCGTGTGCGTGTTAACAAGTCGTATCGATACTCGATACTCGAGGAAAATCATCTCAATCGTCGCACGGACGATAAACTATCGCTCAGTTTAGAAATTGGGCGTTCAGTTGTGCTCACCTAAAGAATAAACACCCAAGGAATGAACGGCCGAGCAATCAGCACGAGCATCCGCATCGTTGATTGAGCAGAAGGGAAAGGGGAACTTATTCGAAAAAACACAAAGATACAAAACTAAGTTCGGATCGGATGTGCCTTATCCTTTTATCGCAACGAGAGTGCGTTTGACTTTGGTTAGAAATCATAAACTGAGCAGGTTTAAGTGCCGAGGAGTGATAAGAATTTATGACTTTCCATCACTTTTACTTGACAGCTAAGAATGAATTTCATGCCCTTGTACAGGAGATTTTCCGTGCACGAGTTTTTTCTTTGACTTCTTCCCCTTACTTTTACATCACCAGTCACCATTAGTAAAAGTGGGGAACGAGGAAATTTATGGGAAGATTCGACACGAAGAAAAAGACTTTCAAACATCCGAAGTAAATTCATAAAAATAAACGAAAGCATATTTGAGGAATCTTCCTACGCTTCCGATCTTTTTCAATATAATTTCAAACTAATAACCTCACCTTAGGGAGAGCTATCTCCCAAGCTTGTGATTATTCAAACCACTTTGGGTCTTTCAAAATGAATTATTCGATAACTTACTCTTCCCGATACTGCGGAATACACAAGTAGTACCTACAGCCCACCACTAGTAAACTCACAAGGGACAAGTGCTAAAGTTGGAAAACAGCTTTTAGAGACACACGACAAGGACAAACATTTCTCTCCACACACTTTATCCCGAAAACTTTTAGATGAAAGTCACCAGAGAGAGAGAGAGTCAGATCTTCCAAAAGACCTTGATATTATTTAATGCTCTTTTAGTTAGATCAACACAAACGATAGAGTAATGGAGTTCTCAGAAGTAACCAGACGCTTTCACATTATCACACTGTGTGTGTCTCTAACAAAAATCCTCGAATTTAGTATTCCGATAAATTCACATCAAATTGAGGTTGACACAGCCAAATGGATAGCAAACTACTTATAAAAATAATAGGAGCTACATCCACGGTGACAAGTACACTCCGACAAAAAGGTTAGCTCTCTACCAATCGATATTAAAAGCTTGTGGATGAGGAAGGTTTGCTCTGCTGGCTGCTTTATGATTTCCACGAAGCTTATTTTTCCTCAGATGTCCCCGTTGATTCGCAAGGAGACTTTTAACAGCTTCCAATCTCATTATGCCCTTCATTTAACCCAATCTAATTTCCTCCTCTCAGCGCTTTCCTTATTTCCAAGAACGCAAGACGTTCATTAAAGCAGCGAAGCCAATTTAAATCCCTTCTGCAAACAAATTCACATACTCTTTACTCTTTGGTTATCCTTCGTTCCCTCAGATTTTAGTGCAAATGATAAATAACATTGTAGCCTCTCTTACACTAAGTAAACAGGTCCGTAGAAACACCAAACCGTTCAAGAATCTCAGTAACTTTCTATAAATAGGATTTATTTAATAAATAAACAAGCAAAGTACTTTCCATTCATCTTTCATACCCACACATTTCTTTTATGGAGAAACACTTCCATTCTTAGAACCAATCTACGTCCAACGCTCGCAAAACTCTTTCTTTCCCTTCCCCCTTATTTAACTTCCCATGTTAAAACCACCTTTAACAACTTCTCTAATGATGAATTACCAGGAAGAATGTACAAAAGCCCTTCACCACTATTGTCTCCCAACATCCTACAACCTACACCCATACTATTACACAAACCGTATATATATACAAAATATACATAAATATATATATTTGATCAAACTGTATATTTCAAATGTCTCTTTGCACAACATCTACTCTGTGTGTATTCTTCCCCCATCGCCGTACCACACAGCAAAGATGACAGAATGAAAAAGCGTTTGTAGCCCAAATACCCGTGAAATGTTTCCGCTCTATCTAAATAAACCGTCTTTGCAGCAGGCCATTTTCCCAACAAAGCTGAAAATACACACCACTCAATTCCCATCCATCTCGACCACCATATCATTATGATTATGCAATCACCGGAAAGGCGCAACTAATTGAGAAGGGAATTAAACCTACACGCAAATATTCCTCATCGTAATGAATAATAAGAACCTCCCGGGAGAAAACTATTTTCCCCGAACTTCCAACCAACTGCGTCACACTCACACTTAAACATATACAGAGTGAAAATATTATGTGCGATCCAAAACTTAAACTCGTCAACACGTCAAAAGTTCAAACACAAGCAAATTAGAGAGTTCGCTCTGCCTCACAGGCTTAGGAAATACGCATCAAATCTATTGAGACTGGTTGTGGCTACATGGCAATTTGTAGGTCTATCTATACGTGTTTGGTTGAGGAGAGGAGAGACAGAGAGTCTTTTGACAATGTTATCTCATGTGGGTTAGGAGTGAACACGTCCTTTTAAGCAACTCAGAAATAGACGAAGACAGTCTTGATTGCATCTTGAAAAGGTAAATTGTATTAGCGAGGATGTCAGCGGCGAATGAAGATAGATCGGGTATGACAGCATCCCTTAGGGAGACAGGCTCTGCCACATTAAACTTGACCATGAAGACGAGGGAGGCGAGAGTGAAAGCAAAATGCATGTCCATGCATACGTTCCTTCCTTCCTTCGACGCAAAATGCCTTTCCAGCAGATCTCTCCTCAGTTTCTCTCACTCGAGGTGCAGTTTCACAATGGGAAAATTCGAACACACGGCCAAGATAATGATGACGGCGGTTACCACACACTCTGCAGAGAAAGCGTGTGTGTGGCTGTGCTTTTGGACGAGAGATGCAGAATCCTCAAAAGCCATGAACCACCAGCGAAATTATCGATCCTGAGAGATGAAGGGAGAAAGATGCCTTGTTGCAGTGTCACAGTAGCTTGCTATAATTCCTTAACCACCACCATCACCGCCTTCTCCTCCTCCTCCTCCTCCTCCACGGAGGAAGGACACTCCACAATATTTATTTACCTTGTGGCAACTCCACTTTCTCTTTGCAATACTAAAGATTGATGGTGCAGTTGTTGAGGCTGCTGCATCTGCAGAGAACTCATGGACAAAAGCATAAATAAAACGATTAACGTACCTCAGAGGACTTAAACAACTCCCCATCTTCTTCCCTTACTTTTTCCCAGACCAAATAACGGGTAGTTACAACGAGTGACCAAGTAGCAACGGAGGAACTTTAAACAAACACTGTGCTGCTACTTACTACAAACTACTAAACAGTAACAAGTCCAGCCATTAGTTCTGTCTGTGAATTCGTCTTTAGATATGAACGCCACAAGCTACGAAGAAAAGTTACTCTAGTCGAAGTAACCCAACACACACGAAGTTAGGAGAGAACGACTTAATGAATGAGACAAGACGAGAATGTGAAGGGAAGACTTTTCTGTGAGCAGAAGAATGGTTGTTACGAGAAGTTGTGATCGGTGTAAACTGAGCGAGGAGATTGTGAGATGAGAGACCCAAACCGGGTAAGAAAGGGACGGAGAGAAAGACGCTTTATTCGGATCGAAGATCGTTGAAAAACGGGCACAAGCGCAACCCGGAGTCTGTGAGAGTGTTTCTCCAACGAGATTCTTCGGATGCAGCAGAGGCAAGTCAATCTCCCGTAATAAGAAGAATTCTGAAGTCATCACAAGACTCCATGACTCCTGAACTTTCTCCTGACTATTCACTACACACTCTCACACACACAACAACAACAACAAGAATTCAAAACAACATCTCCTCGCACAGCCCCAAACTTCCAAGGAGAAAGTCTTATAATATTGTCATTCCTATTGTGCCTGCTGGATGGACACTTTTTATGAGTTTCCGACTTTTTTCCTACGCTTACCTTCTTAGCTGAGAGAAAATCAAATCCCGAATGGACTTCATGAGACTTGCTATCTGGTCGTACTCTTCTCTAAAACTCCAGCTACCTGGACTTCTCTGACCCTCAGTCTCAATCATCATGTCCTGAAACCAAAGAGAAAAGAGAAAGTCAAATCTTCGAGATCTTCTATCCATCTAGATTATAGACACAAGGATGTTATGCATCTATATATTCAGTACATATATTTGAATCAGTCAATAATGTATATAGTGCTTAGACATAAAACTCTGAGCTTAAAAGTTACAGAGGAACTTTTAAATCACAGCACACATGAAATGGATGTCAGTTTTGATTAGAAAGTGACTTCAATTTGTGTCACACACGTATTCCATATATTAAGACGGTATTAAACTTTTATGTTGGTCGAGTGGTCGAATCGTTAAATAACACTGCATTACTTTAGTTGCAATCTCTTCGGATTGAGTAGAGGCGTCCATAAGGGCAGATGAGCTTCTTCGTCTGAGAAGCCAGTGCTGAGCAATAGATCGCTTTCTTTCCTGTAACAAAAAGACACATACAAGGCTGACTGTTAACAGGAGTAAAGAACTGAGGAGGAATAATAATATTCTTGTATGAGTCTTCCACCAAATAAGATGTTTGTCAAATGACTCCCCTGGGAAAAGAGTTTACGTGGCTACAAGTCCCATTCTTCTTTTCTCCTAATTCCTCCTCCACTACATACTAACGAGTAAAGTGCCGTGATAAAAATTTATAACGAGCCGTCTCCGCACTACCAACTCCTTCACAGTGCATCAGAGATGACAAACTCAGAACAGGAAGTGGTAAAAACATAAAAGCATTCGCTCCAGCCTCATGCAAAGAATTGTCAAGAGTCACATTT
>JAQGAC010002040.1:0-11508 GCA_034696585.1 Isotomurus maculatus
TGGTGATAGTCAATTGCTGGAGTATCCAACCACTTTAAGGCTAGGGAATTTAGGATTTACGCCCCTAAGTTGACGTCCTTAAGGAATTGGAGGCTGAGGATTTACGACCCTGCAGCTGGACCCTAGTGATTGACCTGATCTACCATAATTGCTTACCAGAAGGACTAGTGTGAAACAAGTGGATAATCTTTTTAACTGTCACACAGAGTTGAAATTTATTAGACGGAGGAAGGAGGAACGCTCATCTCCTGAATGGAAGACAAATGAAGGAAATCTGTATCGGCAGGATTAAGTGAGTAAACTCGGATCGCCAAATCAAAGTTAAACTTGTTGCTGTTCGTTAAAAGGAGGAGGAATGTTCATCTCCTTAGTTCGAACTGGACTGACTGAAGCCTGTGTTTGCATCAGAGTGTAATTTAACGGGATTAAGGCTAAAGGTCTCGAGGAATCAAGGAAACGAAACATCTTCAGTCAAGTGTGAGTCATTCCTCTGCGGCTCCTTAATATAATCGTTTGATTCAGCATCATATCTTAAACAAACACATTAACAGATATGGTTCAAAACATTTTCACGCTTTAAGTGTAAGTTTTACTTTCTTGCTTCTATCTTTAGTAACGATGTTTGTCATCTGATCATATCATTATATTATTATGTAGAGTATACCAAGACGGTGCTTAGTTACTAAGATATTTATCCACTTTTAAACATAATTCTTGCTGGCAAGACAGGTCATCCTCTATTTGCAACTAGAAGATTTTATTCTCTCTATCTCCTTGATTATTCCGTACTAATTTAAATCGCTTAATATTACGTAGAGAATTGCTCTTCTGGCCTACCTGGGTACTTTCGTCCCTTACATATAACTCCAACTTCTTCCACTTCGTGTCGGAACACCGGAGAAATATCAATTATCAGAATCTAAATACAATGATTACCTATGATACCCTTTTTTTTCTTTGACTTTATAAGAATCTAACAATCAATACGGAAAATTGGAGTATCGAAGTGGCCAGTTACGAAGAGGATGTTAAAAGAATCTGGTAAAGACTCTTTGACTTCACTTGGTGTTTATAAAGTACAGACACTTAGCATACCACACAGAATATAAGTATAGCATTTCCTCAAATGACATGTTACACAGTTTACTTAGGTCAGCCTATTTTTTACTGATTTCCAAAAAGTAATAAAATCCTAAAGGATCCTTCTGATAGAAGATCTTTGAAGGGTCGGGTTTTTGACTGGAGTATTACTGGTGAGATTTTTGAATGCAAGGGAATCTGAGACTTCATATAACACACCTAACAGTAGAGTCATGAATACTCTAACTAACAACAACACGGATTTTATAAGTTGGAGTATTGTTAAAAGCTTGTATCTAATTAATCTATTTACTGATTATGAATTAGAGTCAATGCTAGCATGTCCAGTATATTTTTACATCATGAATTAAGTGAAAGAATAATAAGCACGTTTTTCAAAGAAAACAGCGGAATTTATTTAATGTCAATATTAATGTGTAATTCTGCTAGTTAAAACTTTTGTAGAAAGTATTTTATGTAGTCTATGATACATAAAGAACCCTATTTTTGGTGAAAAATAGGCAATATAATTCAACCATGGGTTACTAAAGCCTGTGGAATATTTGATTTGAAATTTTAGGTTCCATTGATTATGTCACATTAACAAGCAGTTAAAATCCTTCAAAATTTGAATTTCAGTTTGGCACATTTTAGGCCCAATGCTAAAACAATTCGGAGATTCCATAGTCCATTGTGTCGTCAGGATTTGCGTTGGGATTTAGTAGACGTCCGTCTGGTGTCCTAGCCTCAGAAGCCTTTTCCTGTGCGTATATTTTTATTCCATGTTTCTTGCCAGCTTTACGACTCCATGGGCTCACAAATCCACACCTGCCTATTTTTATTCCACGGTATCTCAACATTGCCAATGATCTGTACAAATTAAGCCAATCAAGCGCACAAGAATATCGAGTTCGATTTCAATAGCAATGGCACTAGTTAAATAGTATTTAATACCTCCTATAAACTTCTTGCGCTATCCCAAGCTGACGAAATTCCGGATCCACACTTAATCCGAACAATTCAGCAAATTCCTGAACCTCCGGGTATTTATCCCACACGTTATTCTTATTAATCAATTTCATCATATACTCAAACATGTCCTTGTTATGTGGGTGGGTGCTTGGGGGAGGGTCAAGTGTTTCAGGACGCTTCTTCATAATAATAACTCGTGTGCCAGCAATCTGAAAAACCAATGATAATAAAAAATGAAGCTTTAAACAATATTCAATTTAATTCACTCCTAAGGAAGAACAAGGTTTTGTTCTAAAGCTCGAAGATAAATATATTCTAAAATAAACTCTTGACTCTGTGAAATTGTTTAATTATCAGTATTAAATGAGTTACCTTTCCTGTAGAATTCTCTATAGCCAGAAAAGACAATCCACAAGAGGCTTCCAGCATTTCACGGAAACAATTAATCCAATCGACCTCCATTGTGGCTCTGTCGTATCCAAACAAACGGAATACGGGAAACAGGCAATCACTCAGGTGGATTAGAGTACGGGGAATATCTTCTTTCTCCACGTATTTGAAAGAGAACCGATCCCTATACAACCCGGTAGTTACTGGGTCCGCGTCCGCCATGTCTTAGCACAGAGACTATTCCTTTTTGACAAGAGAACAACTAATAGCACACTGAGAGATGAACAGCCCTGGTAGTCGTTTAAGTTGATAATCTTCTGTGCAGTCTGGGTGACCAGGTTGGACAACCAAATCAGCTTGGGATAAAAAATTAACAGACTGGGTTGGGTTAACCTTGGAGGATGGTGCATGTGACAAACTCCAAGACGGTATTCCAGTTTGGGACAAAAAGTGCTTTAACAAGTGTGCGTGTAGATTGATTATATTCTTATAACATTAACAAAGATCCATTAAATACCTTTGACATGAGATTCATCTTAGTGGGGTCTTGAAGTTACGTGTGAGACTGGAATACTTAATTAATTCATTAAAACTTGGATTGCTTTTAACCCTATAGTCTCCTATGCTCAATTTACCTTGTTCGTGTGTGAATACACACACATAGAAATAATCTCACAAGAAGAAGTTCCATTTGAAAGCAACCTCTCGCGTTCTCACGTATAAAAGTATCACTACACAACACGAGATGTGGAAAGCCTTTCTCATGCTATTTTGCTTTCTGGATTTATAAAGCTAAGTGCCAAGTAAGTATGGGTTCAGGTCATTTTCTGGTTTGTAGGACGAAAAGAATTATAAGGCAATTCCACTAATTGAATGAGGGATTCTTAATCTTACTCATTATTACTAATTAGAATTCTTGGTAATTTGGGGTTTCATGCAATTAGAAACGAGTATACAGGTAGCAAGACGAAATATATATTCCAGGATATCACGAAGGTTGAAACTACCTCAGTAAACGTGTTTTTTCGAAATCCAATGTGATTCATATAAAAGGTAAATTCTTTGATTACCCCGAGAGATATTTGACACCTACTTGTTAGTGTTATTAGTTACTAATATACATTTTATGGAAAGCTTAGTTTCCTCAGTGGTTGCTCAAAAGCAGAAAGATGTTTTGTTACAATCAAAATGCCTTAAGGAAAGAAGCTTGAAAAAACAGTCTTTTAAATTGATCCAAGCTAGGGCAGTATATCGTTATTCATACCCAACCGGTTTTATCACTTGAATGGAAGTGTTGGTGGTGTATTTAAACAAGTATTTCCATTTCAAAAGTGAAGGCAAATAATCATGCTCGTCCTCTACAGTTCGATTGTCCGCTGGAGTTGTTTTAAAATCGTCCCTTATGTTAACACTAAATAATGAACACTTTTTGTTAAAAAAATTATTTTCAATCGTCAATAAAAATTAAAAGATCATATGAGATCAGGAGCACTCCTGATGCACACTTGTGCATATTATTGAACAAGTGTTTCCTATTCTGCAGTGTTTACGAAAGGTGTAAATTTCACGTGGTATGAATAAATCAGTCCCGTGCTTTCTTAAAATTGGACATAAATTCAAATAAGAAAGCCTAGCGGGCAAAAACGGGTACATGAATAGTTAGAATGCATAAAAATAAATAGCATTTAACTTGTATAGAGTAATAATCCAATTTAAGATCAATACTGCTGAATTTCGTTTGTCTCGGATTATTTGCGATACAAAACTTCGGTTAAGGCAAACTCATTTTGTTTGTTTAATACCGAAATGAAAATAATCCTACTGTAATTCCAACCAAATAGTTTGCATTGCCACGAAAGTTTTGCTGCGTTATTTACCATTAGACTCTCGAGGAAATGTAAAACTTAAACCTGCAGTCAGCTACGTATTAAGCTGCAATAGTCCTGCTGTGTCCACTCTAATGCCCAGTGAATTAAATCGATTTATTCACAACAACGACGATTTTACCGATCCCGAGAATTGCTTAATTGTGTGCATATCGGCAAATAAATTGCAAACCTTGAGAATTCTTTATCCTAGAGTTAAAATTTCAGGTACAAAGCCAACATGTGTTGAAATATTTAATACGTTGGTTGCTTAAAGATGGGAGCTGGGAAGAAACGAATTATAGCTATAAGAATTTATTCGAACAATGCTAGAGCTCCGGCCAAAATATTTTATGCGATATGCAGGGTACTTGATCTAATTAGTGAATTCGTTGGGGCTTGAAAACCGAGGCGGATTTCGCTGCAGGCTTTTCCTGGTAGCATTCAAATTCACATCTCACGAAAGAAATGAGCACTCCTTTGATATTTAAAGCGTTTGATGTTGGCCAGACGCTAACAGATATGTTTCTTCTCCCACTTCCGGTTTCCTGGGATATCAAGCGACACCGAATTATTTACATGTCTGCAGGAGATAAATTAACAAGGGGTCAAATCTACTGGATAATAGAAGCAATCCTTCTCTTTGGAGTTCTTGGCATCGGCTGCTGGACAGTTGATATAATCTACTTGCGGAAGGCTTCTATCCACGACCCTCTCTACATTGAAGTCTCCAAATCCCGTCACATGGTAACCACAAGGATCATTCTTGGATTAATGTACGTCGGAGGATGTGCTTTCGTATTCGGACTGTTTCGATGGGGAAATGAAATTGGAAGCACCTGCAATGGATTCCTGGAGTACGAAAAAGTCATGAAGAAACGTAATACAATTATTTACTAGATTCGATTCCAGTTTAAACTATTATTGCTTTGCAGGGTCATCAGTTAAACCAAAACCATCCGTAGATATCTACGGCCTGATGCTAATGGCAATAGTCATAGCAGGGTCGTTTGCGCCTCCAGTTCCAGCTATGATGACGGTATATCGTGGACAAGACCCGCTATATACAGTGTCCCATCTGCTCATACCCGCAAGCATCCTCAAACTCAAATCGGTCAGGTTTATTCTGATACTCGTACGCTTCTTTGTCATGAACCAAACTGGGTACGAAATAGTAAGGATACTTGTATTGCTCGGTAATCTGCTAGTAACATTTGCGCTCGTTTTGACTCACTCAATTCAAATGCTCAAGGAATTTTACGATTCCTTAAGTAACGATCAAAAGCTTGAAGCTGTGCATGTCTCCGCATATAATCAATTCTGGCTTCTTATGCGAATCACAACGGCTACCAATAGTGGGCCAATGTTCTTGGGGGGAATAATTGTAGATATTCTGTTCATGATATTTGCTTTCATTCTGATAAAACTACGTAAAAGACAACCCCTTCTTATTCTTCTTATTTCCGGGTTTATGTGTCTCGCAATGACAATTGGAATGTTGATGCTGATTCCATTGGCTGTGGCTATCCACGATGAATCAGAGGATATCATTCACAAGTGGACATATGATCCACAAATCAAAGGAACAAATAAAAGGTACTTGAGGATGAGGCTAAGGGTTCTCCAAAAGTTCTACTACTATGTTGGATATGAAGACTACAAGATACTCATTGCTGACCAGGATAACGCAACGGCGTTTTTACAAGGAATTGTATCACACATTACTGACGTCTTGCTTACCACCAAATCAACTAACTAAGCATTTAATTTTCGTGGATTTTATGCTTAGTAGAACAAACTTTCTTAAATCGGTCACTTAGTTATAATATGAAGCAAATGAGTAGTATTTCATTATAAATATTTTTCCTCTATACTGCATTTGTTGCTTAAAGACGAAGTCCCAGTTAAGAAGGTTACCAAGCAACAACTAAATTATGCGTTCAAATTATTCCCATTAGGAAAGGCAGTCCCATGGTCGAAATAACTACCATCACATAGTACTTACATAGTTGAACTTTTGTCTGCACGAATGACATTTACAAACATGTGTAAGATGTTTGCTTAGCTTAAGGGTATAACTGCAGAAAGAAAAAAATTAAGTATGCTACTAAAAAGTCTTTGAATTGTGGTGGTGGACTAGCTGGAGCTAAGCTTTCCAACATCTTGCGTTTCGTTATTCTGGAAATTAAACTATTTTGGAAAGAAACCTGGGTCCTTCATGAATATTTAAAATCCTTCAGGTACACGCTTTGCTACATTTCAAAATTTTCTTTATATATTGATTTCCCACAGAAGTTCCGTCTAATGTACGTTACAATAAAGTCTATAGTTTTTTCTAATAAAAGACAATGCTACCACATTAACTAAGGAACGTGCGTTGGGCTTATTTTCATGCTAGTTAGGAATGGTAAATCTGTTATAACTGTGTTTATTGTAGTAGCGATCTGCATCTTTGGAGTCGTATACCTCGGGTGTTTCCTTAAATAGAGTAGAGTCGGTTTCGGTTTTTGGGAAAAATAAGTCCTGAAATTTTTGAATTCACTTAATACTCTTATTAAATCACGGCACAAAGACCACTTAATTGATGGAAGACAAATACAACAACTTTATCCGTCGATTTATTGCATTCGCAATGAGAAAAAATTCATACTAATCACTTAAGAATGTGAGTGGTTTAAAGCTAAAGTCAGTTCCTGTTCCATTTCAATTGAAATTATTATATGAAATGAATGATATGTAAGGATATGGTACCGTCTCATGAATCAAATTTTAGAGCTTCATAGACCCAAAAATTACGACCGAAAGGAAGGTATTCAATGAATAAGTAAGATTTATTTATTTGACAATTTGTGGCACACTGAATCACTAATAACCCTGAACATTTCGGGTGGAGGAGCAAATAAGATGTGTAATGAAGTTAATTGTCTTTGAGCATAACCAACTGTGTTAGCTACTCATATCAATCAATGTGAACATTGTGAACGAAGAAATACAGTATCATTGTAATTTTAATGCAAAATAATGGGCAATTCACAAGTTTTGATAATGCAGTTGCAGTTTTTAATCGTAAACGAAGCTTGAAAGCAATACAATGCTATAGTCTCAAAATAACATGGAAGCAAAAATGATCTTAAATGTGTGTCAAAAATGACATACATGGCTCTATAAGCCCAAAATTTCCTATGCCAATGATTGTTGTCAATATCACCTGATTATCCTAATCGTCTTTTCATCTAAATACAGAAACTAGTTTCTAGGCTCGAATTTCACATATATTGTACGCATATTATTTGCTGTTAGAATGATTGAATTTCATATGCCTCTTAAGTAACTGCTTGACTTTGGCTTCATAGGAACACTGTGTGCACTTAAAGTATTTCTCTCCTGTGTGTCTTAACATGTGTTTAGCTAAACCACTGGGTAACAAGAACCTTTGAAAGCAAAAGTATGAAGTAGACTTTCCTTGATTGAAAGTCACCTTTGTATGCTTCCCAAATCAATCAATATATGAACAAAAATTTTCCAGATCCAAGAAATTGTAACTCGTAATCGTGATAAAGTAATGCATCGTAAAGAATATAGTCAATATTGTAGTATTAGAGCTTCCATCGTACTGGAAGGTCGTGAAAAATTCATTAGTTTCAAAATTAGCATATACGATCGCTGCCAGCTCACATGATTGCCCTATTCTATTCACCTTTCAAATTAAATTCAGAAACTATTATTTAGACTAACAATACAAACACAATTTACACACAAATCAGCTAATTGTATTCAACTTTCCGCAAGTCACAGACTTTCACATGTTTCTTTAGCAATTTCAAGAATCCGGTTTCATAGGAACATTGGGAGCACTTAAAACGTTTCTCTGCTGTGTGTCTCGTCATGTGCAAGGCTAAATCACTGGGGAACATGAATCTTTGAATGCAAAAATAACACTCCTGCTTTAAAACAAAAAACTTCTTGTGAACAGTTCGAATGTGTTGATGCAATGCTTTCTTTGTGTACATGTTTTTGCAAAATGAACAAGTCGCTAAAGGCGTCGCAACCTTATGCACATTCTGCTCATGGGTCTGCACATTTTCTTGACTGATTCCTCTGAATGGGCAAAAATGGCACTTCTCTGGCTTTTCCATGAGATGATTTCTTATCAAGTGGCGCTTCAGCGCCTTTCCTTCTCTGAACCAGCGTGTCTCCGGAAACACACAAAAATAACACTTGAACTGACACTCATTCGTATGAGTTCTTAGGTGGGAAATTAAGTGACGTTTTGTTTTGAATCCTTTTAAGCAAAACTGACACTTGTGGGATTTTGGTGCATGAAAAGAAAGGGAATGATTCTTCAAGCTGTCCTTGGATTGAAAACCATTACGGTTAGGACACAATTCACAGTAATATTTTCGACCTTTTATGAAGTTTTTGGAATTATCGTGGATTCGCATATGCCTATCAAGACCACGTTTATCCGCAAAAAGTCTCTCGATGCACACAACACACTTGAAGGGTTTTTCATTGGTATGTATTCTTGTGTGTATGATTAATTGGTACTGGTGTGAAAAGGTCTTTTTGCAAAAATAACAATCTGTGGATTTAACTACACTCATTTTTACAGTTGTTCTAGAATATTTTTAACACGCAACACACAGATTTTTAACAGTCAACGTTGTTGCTTGGGGCAATTAATTCTGCTGATCAAAGTATTCACCTTAAAAGTATGTTGAGTCCAGAAACCTTGTAGGATTCAAATTTTATTAGATTCAATTAATTTAAGTTGACTGGCAGATCCAAGGAAATTGAAGAATAGAAAGCAACAACAAAACAGCCACCCGCTTTCCTATCAGTCGCTGTCTATATTTGCTGGGGTATTGTACGACACGTCTCATTCAATAGGAGCACATCAGTCTCGTCGTGTTTTAGGCAAATCCCCTCTGCACTCCAAAATCGTATTTCTTTATCCTGAAGGGAAAGCTCGTTATATTATACTAGCGATTAGTTATTAACCGTAATAAGGAGTGGTTAAGCACATTCACACACCTCTCCAAAAATATAAATTCATTCACAAAATCAAGGTGTATGGGGGACAGAATACTTGTCTCTCCTTTATTTCTTCCATTTATTAATTATAGTGTTACTCATACATTGTATATTCCAAATTCCAATGAGCATGGCCGTTCACAGAAACACTAAATATGCCGATCTGCTGCAACTTATAGAAACTATAGGTTTAAAGAAAATCTACGTTCTTCCTCACTGATCCCAATTATTCTTATGGGATTAAATTGTTTCTGATATTTAAAACGAACAAGTTACATAGTCAAAACTACAGTTGGAATTAGATCCTCTGCAATTACTAGAATAGGTTACAAAAGTTTCAAGTGCAATCAATGTTGATACTGTGATCCAAAAGTGTGATTTTCTGTGAACCACAGGGACCCGGACTGAGATCAATGCTACGGTATGGGGAAATCACAGTCACACTAGATCACACCACATTAATTACAATCACAGTGTGATTTATTGCTGTGATGTTTGATTTTAATTAAACTGATGTCAATAGGAAATTTAATTGAAGATACTTATCCCTGTGAACATCCGTGACTGTTAGGTCTCGCACAATGCCAGCAATACTGATAAAACTCATTAGATTGAATACCCCATTAATTGCATTCTTTAACGTTTAACTTATTCGTTTCGAATACCAATAATGTTTTGTGTGATTCGAGTGAGTGGAAATATTAACACACGCTGAAGTTGAGGCGAAGCGAGTCGTGAGATTGCGAGTGAGTCTGCTTTGGGTGAATCCGGTTTCTGTGGCTGACGTCACTTGGCTACGAGGAAAAGGCGACGGAACTCTTTCTGCGAATCCTCGAGGAGGTCAAGTTCCTCAGGAGAGAACAAGTCTGTCAGCCTCATTCAGTCGAGTCTGTTGGAACGGAGAGTGTGGAGGCAGAGACAGTTTGATTAAGCAGAAGAAGAAAAAGAGACGAACGATGCGGCTGCTGTGTGTGTTGTTGGTTGTGGGAGTGGCTAGGGGAGTGACGGCGGAGCAGAATTGGCGGGCTGATCTGGAGAAGCAGGTGGCATGTGGGCGAGAGGAAGATGAGAAGCTGTGCCTCGAGGGATTCTTCTTCACAGCTACGGCCCTGAAGGGGGTGGGGAGGGACGGAGTGTTGGAGGTCGTGTTGACGCTGGAGGAGTCCCTCCATCCCCACGTGACCTTCGACCTCTCCCTCCACAAGAATGCGGGCGACAAGGACTTCGGAGACCGCCTATGGATAGCTCAGCAGGAGGAGTGGAAGAACGAGGAGGTCCTCGTGAGGAAGCAGGTCACCTTGGAGGTCAATGAACTGCAGAAGGTGGAGCTACGGGTCAGTGACCTCGCGTGGACGACGGCCTATTTGGTCGTCACGGCGTATCCGACTGGACACCCGGAGATTCGCAAGTGGCAGTACGTGCGGATAAAGAGACTCAGTTCTGAGGCGGACGTGTTTGTGCAGACAGACAAGGTTGGATACTCCCCGGGAGAAAGCGTCGACTTCCGCGCTGTCGTGGTCGACTCAAACGTCGACAAGTCTCCGAAATTCGCCCAGGTTGTTGGAAGGAGGGGCCGTGGGGAGGAGGAGACTCGGCTGCCGTGGACGGAAGTCCCTCCGAGTGGAATCCTCAGGGGAAACTTCACTTTCAACGGTCACACCCACATTTCAGCGTCCGTGACCTCCGACGTGACCTCAGGCGTCCCCATGGCGTCCTCATCCCCCCGGAGAATCTTCCAAATCCGATCTCCCATCGGATCTTCTTCGCACTTGATGTTGGTGAGGTTGGAGGGACTGAGCGACGTTTACTTCTCGCAGCCAAAGTTGAGGGGACGTGTGACGTTGACGTCGGCGGAGGGACGTCCGCTCGACGCCAACTGCAGCGTCACCATCCAACCTGACCTGATGGAGTTGGGAGTGAGGTTCACGAAGAAATCGGCGGAGAGGAGGGTGGCGGTGGGTGTGGCGGGGGGAGAGTTTGAATTCGACGTGGGGGAGGAGTTGGGGGCGGAGCGGAGGGAGGCGGATCTGCAGACGTGCCTGGATTTGGAGGGAATGTGGGGGATTGCGATGGACAGGGCGGAGTTTCAGGTGAAGGCCACGTGCACCCACCTCCCCACGGGAACCGTCGAGTACGCCACTGAGAGGATTTCCATGTGGAGGAGTCT
>JAQGAC010002041.1:0-11507 GCA_034696585.1 Isotomurus maculatus
TCTCTCCCACCCTCGCCCATCTTCTATTTACTAATTTAATTTTGATGAGCCTTCGTTGCACAAGGCAAATTAAACCCTTCTCGTTTCGTCTGTGGTCATTTAGTCGCAACTTAAATCATCTCTCTCTTATGCGCCGAGAAATTCCGAGAAATCACACTCTATCTGATGTGTGTAAAATGTAACTCACTTTTATTATAAGCGTTAAACAAGTATTAAGAGTTGGAGTAAAACTTGACACATGCTGTTTATCTCCGATAATAGGAAGAGGAATAATGAAAAGCAGCTCCGCACTATCTGATCGTGACTTTCATGTAGACTGATACAATATTTCATCACACAGAGGAATGCTGTTTTTCCTTGACAGTTTTTTAACAATAAACTTGGGCTCATGTAAGTCCGAGATTTTAAAACTGTATCGTGATGAAGCCATTGCATAGATGCAAAGCCCTTCATTCGTGCCTGTTAATGAGTTCGGAATCAAAGGAACCTTCATCTCACCTTAATCTTGTATCCACGACTAGTTTTAAGTATGAGGTAATGAGCTATTCCACCGGGCTGATGGTCTTTGGGCACCCGAAGGGACAGGGCAAAACAGCCTGACTTGGTTGTCGATTCACGTACAATGAAGGACCCAATAGGCTCGTTTCTCAGGACTTCCAACGCGATCTCTCTGTTCCACAAATTCAAATTCCATTCCATTAGAATACACACACACACGGTTCATCATCAGCAAGAGTTTATTTTCTGAACATGTCTTAAATAATTCCTACTACTGCTTGATTAGAGCTTGTCAGCTTGTCAACTATCACTTTCTCATTGATAGCAGTTTTTCTGGGTGTAACTGTTTCGCCACAAGCCTCTTAATTAATGCTGCAGAATCATTATCTTGCCTATCATTGCATTGATAAAAAGTTGCATCCAAGTTTTACTACTTTACTTGCGGCTACCTCTGTTTTTTACATTCAGAGTCTAGATAACTCGTTCTACTGTGAATATAGAAAGCGTATGTGAATCTCATGATTGCATCGCTCTTAAAGATACAACACACACACACACAACACACACACGCTCCTTTCTATTCAAGTGATTGATCATAGATATCTGAGGGTATATTAAACTTCAAGATTCAAACTGCCAATCAATTGAATGACAGGCAGTAAATAATATTGGTCTCAAAAAAGAATTCAACCAAGTTGCAAGTACTCGTTGTGATTTAACAATGATCCAAAAGTTTTCTCCTAACACAGTCTAACAATAACTTACGCTCTCAAGAAGGAAGCGATATTTTATGCATGACATCGGAAAGATTAATGTGAAGTACCACCAGTACTTGCAGAAAAGAATATAAAACTGAATTACGAATTCAAAATTGCTTGTTGAGGTCGACGAGGAAGCTGAAAAACTTTACATTTAAATAAACTGAAAGTGAGTAAACCAGGCGTTCTTAGAAATTTTTCTTTTGAATTTTACTTAACAATAAAAGTATAGATAGCATGTTGCTGCTTACATAATAATACATAAAGGTTTTTACTGAAAAATAGATAACGTACCTTGGAATCCCAGCCTGGAACCACGGAGTATGTCGGAGCTCCGCTTCTTCCTCAAAAATCGTGACTGCAAGTTTTGACGGAGGATAAATGGGTGAAATAAGGGATTGAATTTTATCAAAAGAATTACTCTCCAACTTCTGCTCTTGACTTGGCACCACCAGATTTTTGTTATTATTACAGATTTCCACATTCCTCGCATTGCTGCTGCTGTTCTTCCTTCCACCTTTTTTATTAACTGACTTTTTGTTATCAATAAGTAGACTTGTTTCATCAGTAGACTCCGTGCTTGGAACTCCTGCGTTAGTTAAGTTGGAATCTTGACTCGCATTTTTCCCGTTTTGACCAAGGGCAAATGTAACACTTTTTCCGTGTGATTTTGCAGGTGAGTTTTCATTTAGACTCTTCGATTTCTCATTAGCATTGTAACAATTCGTCTGCTGTTGACTCTGATGGAGGATGGAAGAGGTTCCTTCAAGATTGCTATCTTTAATCACCGAGACGGAATTTGTGCGACTCCTAAACAGGAAATTAAGAAAAACGCTCATTACCAAAATGCATGAGAACTTTTGTTTCCCGTGAATTAATGAAGCTGTCGGCTGCTAGTTGGCTTATCCTGTCTTCACTACTCAACACAATTTAGTTCTAAGAAAATTCTAGTATTCTAAGCATCTGAACAACTACATTTTTACTATGAATACGAAATTGCTACTTAAACCAACAAGTAAAAATCATCTGCACATCTCCCAATTGTGTAATACACAAAAGTCAGATTAGAGTCTTCAGAGACCACCTCGTTCCTTCACCCTTTTCGTTCATCTGCTTGTGCAATCATGCAATCTTCTGAAGTTCTCCTGCAGATTCGTCTAAAACTCCCCATCTCCTCAAATAAGAAGCAGAAGCTGCAATTACCATTCCACAAATCAAATCCCTACCGGAATGACAACTCTATAAGAATGCAAGGAAAACTACTGTTACTTTTTAAAGCTTAAGAAGTTACATGTCTCCTGCTCTCAACTTCAAGCCGATTGTGAGAATGAGACAACTGAGACAAGAGAGTCTTGTTTAAGTATTTTGTGGTTACACGGTTACGATGACTGTCATTCACTTCCAACTTCTCAAGCCCCGTTAGAAACAATAGAGAATAAGTTGGCTTTTCATTACTTCTATTAGAAGAAAGAATGTCATTATTTCATCTTCTTACCACTGAGGAGACGTGAGAGGTAGTGTGGCGACAGACGACAAGGAACTGTCACTCAAACTGGCGTTCACACTTCCAGTTCCACTGTCATAACACAACTCCATGCGACTTCCTCCTTCGAAGCCTCCTTCCCCAGCATCTTCACTTCTGCTGGTGCCGTTTTCCTTTCTCAGATGTCCAAACTTAGCCACCCCCACTCCCCCAGGATGATGAGGCTTCTCTATCACAACCTCACAAGAAGAGGAGTTCAGTTCCTTCGGAGCATATTTGTTGTAAGTGTCAATGCTGAACTGAACTATTTTATCGGGATTCGCTACACTTCCACCATTATTGCTTCCATTCGTCGTACTATGACTAAGAGAAATGCTTGGATGACTCTGAACTATTCGAGCACTTTGTACTCGTCCATGATACTGAAGATTTCCAATGTCTACATTTTGTTGAATCATTTTACCACCTCCATTGGCCACACCACCAGGACTGCCACCATTACTACCGTCTGGGAGACCAGCACCACAAGCCCGCTGCACTCCTGTTCGTATCACCGAAGGTGGTGCAAATCTCCCATCTTTTGAAACACCGAGGTTCGTTTGTACTACGTCTGGGGTCACAGTATTGTTGTTTTCGTGGTCATTTAAGTTTTTGCTCGTGTAATTGTGGTCAACACCACCGTTACCACTTTTTGCGTTTCCACCACCAACAACACTTTCACATCTTGGGCTGCACACTTGTTGCTCTCCTGAGGACACCATCGTCATTCCTTGTTGAAATGGAATCGCTTTCTCTACTTTCAAATGCAGCTTGGAAATGTTTGTCACGAAATGCTTGCTCATCTTTTGAAGTCTACTGTTTGCTGCTGTTGCAGACCAGGTTAGAAAATGCTTCGGATTTGGTCGAAGACGGGCTCCACCTCCACTTGGAGACATTTTGTTGTTGTCTTCAGTCTGAAAACACAAAGAGAAAACATATTTTTCAATTTGTCTCATAATCCATCCTGTCCGAAGAAACCCTGTTGACTAAACTACGTAAGAGTAGATTGTAAAGTAGGGTTTCAACTTTCCGTCAGCATTTATCACGCTTTTCTCCCACCGCAATTAACTTTATGGGATGCAAAACAGTTTCCGTGTTTGAGAGATTTCCAAGATATTACATAATGAAATCCAGTTTCGTAGCTAAAAGGTGGGATTGATTGGTCACGAATTATAATTTACACACATATACCCGTGCCAGATTGGGCGGACACACTAGTCTACGTCTCTACGTACGCCGGAGAGAATCCCAGTGAAGAAAAATTCAATTTAATTATTGCAACAGTATCACCACACAGTTCATCGTTAAGAAAGAATGTTGAAATTCCACTTATGCGGCTAAACTTTTAATAAAATTCATTCACGATTTTTCGCAAAGACAAGTGAAATTCCTTTCTGAAGAAAAAAATTGGATGGAAGAGAGAATGACGAAAAAAGTCAGGTTTACCTTAGCAGCCTCACACATTGTGATTTTATGGGAAGGTAAACTGACTTCCTGAATTCGAAATATTTGTACTGTCACCCAACCACACAGACTGCAGTCTTTATTCTGCCTATCGTCCACTCACTGTAATTTTAATTGCTTCTCATTAAACAATGGGGCAAAGAATGACTTGCGAAAACCAGCTACTGGCTATTCTTCTAGTGAAGAAGTCACAAATTGACACTTGGATGACAAAACACTGATGTAAGACAAGCATCAAAGGCGACGGAGCTACAACTTAGACCAACTGTCAACGACGACTAAAATCATGAAAGTTGCTCCTTGAGCAAAGAAAGAAGCTCCTTCAGAAAACAAGGAATGAATAATAATGAAATGATATTCTTTGTTGTGCATCCATATAATCGTTTCTTAAAGCCTTTTACATTGCGATGTGCAACCTAAGAGGCTTGAGCAGCAGCATAAGGAAACCCTGGCCGGAGTGGGCAGAGCACTTGGCTAGCAGAATAACCAGAAGCTACAGAGAAAATCGCTAAATTGAACTGCATTGCAACCCGTTGTATTACACATTTATGTTGTACACACATGCAGCAGGTAGACAGGAAATTCTCGAGAATAGGAGGATACATCAGCTAATAACATGCAACTTCTATTGTCGATGGTGGTGCTAGTAACTCGCTTAACAAACATAATGCGAGTTGCACCCAAGCCTAAAGGAAATAGCTGTCCATCAATTCACTCAAAGGGCAACAGCAGTTCAATTATTTTTATGGAGAGGTTGCTTCTAATTCATTGCATCATTGGTTGTTCCTGCGAAATGTTAAAGTTAGCGCAGAAGGTCTAGAACTCTACAGTTAAAGTGGAGGCGAAGCAAATCTGTCTTAATGAGAAAATCGAACTTGTACTTGTACCACATCTCTACTACTACTAGTCAGTCTACATTGCTTATCTTTAAAAATCCATAGTAGGGAGATTTTCGTACATGAATTAAGTTACCATTCAAGTTTCCTTTATTACTTGCAAGGCAAAGACACTCACGATAAGTAATGCAGGTGTATGTTGATGTAATCGACATTGAATTAACAAGAAGTGCACCTCTAACTGATTTCTCTCCCTTCAAAACAAATATGCATGGTTTCTTGCACATTCAACCAGACTGTGCAGAAGCTTCTCTGTAGTGTGACAAAATTGCTGAATTGTTGAACTACCTCATCATTATTCTCCATCTCATTGTCAGTTCGTCTTTTACGTCAATCCCACTATCATCTCACATCTGAGTCCTCCATCCAATTCTGGCCAAGACACGAAGTGAAAAACAAAGTTATGCAGACCGCAATTAATGCCTGAACCTACTCAATAAAGAATTCTTTTAAAAAATGAGCTTAGAAGTCAAAAGTCACATAGTTATGAATTTAATTGAAGAAATTCCTTCCTCGCATTCAGATTGGGTGTAATGATCCAACACGCAGCGTAAATGAGATCCCCAACAGTTACGCGATGTAGATTCATGACTAGATATGAAGATGGATCGCCCTGTTAGCGCACGGAGCGCTTAAAATCTTAAAGGAAGGAAATACTAGAATTCCACAGTCGAATTATATTATTCAGCATTTAATGCGTTTCTAGACATGATAAACTGAAATTATTTGCATCTCAGTTGAATTTTAAAGAAGGAAGCAGAGAGGAGATATGAAAACACAGGCAAATATACGAAATACAAACTACAAACTACGCCAAGAAGAAGTTGCGAGTCAAGAAATCGAGTTTAACCTGTTTGATGTCCTCTGCACTTTGCATTGCCGAGTAAAAATTATTCATTAGAGACAATAAGAGATTGTATCCATGTTAAGCGGATGATGGTACACAGCTCAGTGAGGAGTGTAGGATAATACGTAAGAACGAAAATACCAAGAAGAAGAGGACTTGTCGTATTAAATTGGGTTGGGTAAAATGATGGATTTATCTGTTCAATATTATTTGGTAATTGCTGCGAGTCCTTCATTCCACAGACTCGCTTTCTCTACGCGCACATGACGGCGATAAATAAGTGCGAGGATGAGAGTCGTTTGGTTTTTAGTTGACCATATTCATGAAGAATAATGCGCGTAATGCAAGACACATTTTTATGGTAATGAACGAGTGATTTGTACCATGTGGGCGAGAGAGGATTCTGAAAAGTGATTTTTTGGCAGTAACAAGCCCATTAGCAAGGCTATATAATGAGTCAAAATGACCTTAAATGTTCCCGTGAAACGATTTACATAATTGTAATCTCTACACAAAGTCTCTGACACTCACAAGATTGCTCTTCAATGCAAAACTCGTTTCCAAAACCTTTAACCCTCGTTAAATGGAGTGACGGATGGACGTAATTCTGCATTGTCAAATCCCATTGATGTGACAGACTTAAATTCTTAGGGATCTTCGTATTGTGTAATATGTTAAGTGGGTGATTTAAGGGCATTCACAAATTTCTGAAATATTTTATTTGCAAGCGCCAGTGTCAAGTTTTTATTACACATTCCTCACTCCATATTTTCAAATTGAGTTCGTTCCTAAACCTTAATCGAAGGAAAATAAAGCAGTAAAATAAACAGGCTAAATTGATGGATAATCACGCGTCTTCCTCATCATTACCCCTAATTCAAACATACACTCAGTGTTGTCTGTCGTCAGAAGGCTTTCAACGGAACATACAAATTGGTAGGCAATCAAACAGGGTTTTTGTAGCGTGAAGAAGGGAATCTAATCAATGACGAAACAGATTCTTAACCTAAAACAGATCGTTTACCAGATGAAAGAAGAATTGATTGTTGAAAGTTGAATTACAATCAAAGCGAAACACACGATAAGAAGGAAAAGCCGTAACACCCCCAAAATTATCATTTAACACAACAATCAGACATTCAAGACTCTTGTAATTTGTAAACCTGTCCTCGCCTATTGTTCTCTACACCTGTACACCTAACTCACATGTTCATGAATGAATCAAAGGCTGAAACTCTAAAACTCGTCAAAACCTACATTGTGTTCCCCACAGACATTTATAGACATTGCATATCTCACTCTGAGAGAACATTAGCCTCTAAATTTATTTTGACAACTGGCATACGACATTGAAGAAGGGTGGAGAAATAATTAAACATAACAGGATTTGACGAAATTGGCTGTCAGTTTGCTGCGGGTACTGTTATGAAAATGTATCGTCAACAACCATAAAGGTATCATCAAAAGTGATGATACCCCGTACATTGTATACCTTCTCACCAAGTTCTCCTCGTAAAACTTATGAATGCCCAAACATATATGAGTTTTTGTGACTTCCAATTTCAATTACTCCTTCACTCTACATGATGCAAGATTTGCGATGAGTACCAGGACACATAAACCAAAACCTACCCAAAGTAAAAGGCTATGGGCACCTATAGGAAACTGTACAAATTACTGTGACCACAAACAAGATAGATACTATCAACCATATTCTTCTTGTTAAGATAATTAATTCAGTCATTAGATTATTAAACTCCAATGTGGACTCTGTGAACCGAAAATGGTTGGTTTCTTCTAGTTAAAATATGATAATAAGGCCTACGAATAAAAGTCCTGTTGCCAAATTACACTTTGCAACGGTCTTTTTCAAGAGGAAATCTAGCGCAGTATCCGATTCCCAGGTGAATAATACACAAAAAGTAGCAAAGGGTAGATGAAATTGCGAAGTCTAAAGAAGATAGTAGCCCTGGCTATAATGTGCATCCGCATCCTGCAAAATTCAAAATGCATTTAATATCTAATCACAGTTATCATGTTCCTCCACATGTTTATTCCACAAAGCTTAATAGTTGGACGTTAATAAGATAAAATAACATGACATGGCACAGTTTTTAAACCTCAATTGTGTCCTCAATACAATATGTGAGTTTGCTTTCTCATTTCGACCTTTAGGATGAGGAGAGTATTATTGCAAGGAGATAAACTACAGGAGATGCCTACCTCAATGCACTACAGGAGTAATTGCTGCACTCGAAATCATTTGCAGTAAGTAGAGAGACGCAGTTTAGTAGTGAGTCCAAATCACTTTCTTGGTAGGAACCTAATCAAGTGATACTTGTAAAGAGATCGCTCACACACCAATCAATCTCCTTTTGATCGATGTATTGCCATTTCTTCGCCCATTTACATACTCAATAGCATCTCCAAACTGGTATTTTATAGTTTCGGTTTCTTTGTTATTATGACATACTGAGAGAATAAAGTATTAAGTAGCACCTTCTCTTAACTGTGTGCGAAGTGAGTTCACAATTAAAACCAGAATTGCTGAAAGTAAGGCAGCAATGAAATCAATGCGTACTATTCCGTTAAGACCAGAGAGAGAAGTTGTACGTGTAATAAATGTTGTATGCATGTAAATAGTAAGTGTGTAATAATGATGGAGGAAGCCTAAGTTGTAACACGTTCCTTCATGGCACCCCATCATCCGTAGTCAATTGTAAATGCTATCTTGAATACATCGCCTCCTTGAAGGCACTTTCGAACTCTTCCACGAATTTAAACCAACTTCTAATTACACCCATTCTTATATTTGCCTTTTCAAAAGAGTCAAAGGTGCGAGAGGAGTGAGGAGGAAGGAATTTTACGAAGAATAATCAGTCGGTACATCATTTTCGTTCCACGCTTTATGTTTTGTAATCAGAATCAGAATACCTTTTGAACTTTAGTGTAGCGTGTTTAATTTTTTTTCTAAAGGAATTCGAATTGTAAAGGCTCTCTTGACTCTTCACTGTGACCTCAGCATTTCAAGAAGGAGTACGGAGACCGTAAACAAAGTACAATTGTGGAGGACGATACAAAATCAAATCAGATTCTTTTCCTGAGTCCACCTTGACTTTCAAACCGTTTCAAATGTGAAGTGACAATCGAGAGTCGAGCAAAAGACTTTTTCAAATGTAAAATGCCATTCTTCTTCCGAGACTCTTGTGCTTCCAGCAGTCTTATCGAGTTGAAAAGGCAACTCGTAACGAAATCATAGAAAGGGACAGAGAACATGAATACCTGTGTGTCATATCTATCTTCTCGAGTCTGAAAGCATTCCTTTCCTATCTTAACGAAGTCTTTAAAAAACATTCTTCCCTAGGGATCCTTCAGTTGAGTTCATTCGTCTTATTGTGATTTGAAATTGTGGATCATTGTCAACATGTTCTATTGTGAACAAATCCTCTGGAGTACTTACACATGTTGGGGAACTGCGTAGAGGTAAACTTTATCCGAGATAAGCCGGACATGTGTGAAAGGGAAGGTGTCAGTTATTCTGAGTACCTGAGCATTGATGCTCGTTCCCTTATCTGAGAACCACTGTATAAGTATCACAAGCCTATTCAATGGGTTCTCCGTAGACAATCGAGGGATTGATAACATGGCTTGACACCAATAGAGGAATGGAACGTGCGATGCTTGCTGCTCCTTCAAAGGGCTTTTCCACATTCCTCTTTCTACTAGTTAGAAATTAATTTACTAGTTTTGATAAAGTAAAAATCTACTGTTTTCTGAAAATTATATGGTACACCTTTTAGCTGCTATCTCACCTAAGAAAAAGTCTAGGGCGATTCAAAGGTAGGCATCGGTAGAATAACACAAGGACCTGCCTTCTGGAATTCCTTCGTGGTGTTGAAATGTACGTACCCTGTTAATTTTTTACACTTAACCCTTCTGGTGTTGCCTGAATGGCTCTCTCTTTTAATGAAGTGCTGTATGAGTTAGTACGAGAGAAGGCGAGTCTTAAATGCTTAAAATGCTCAGGAACAAGAACTGAAGGTCCCTGTCTGGAAATACCTTTCTTTCCCAGTCAGGTACGTCCTAATCGCCGAGGCAAGTAAAATATGAATGCAGTCAAGTATACTTTAGGTAACCTCATCTTTAGGAGATGGTTAGTGAGATCATAAATCTCCCAGGTATAAAATCAGTTGACTTTAATGAGGAAGGTGGTTACCCACAATGGTCTCCAGGAATCGGCGAGATTCCGTTCGCACAGGTATCTGATGTTCCCTCCTAGACATCGTGTTCCTCTCTTTTTAATACTTTCTAGCAAGTTTCAACAGTATTAGTAAAATGAGAAGGACGGTATACATTGAGATGTAATAATGCTACACACACTGAAACATTGAAACTCTACGAAGCGACTCTGTCAGTTCCAACAAAGATCGTATAACACTTCGTAATTTCATCTTTCATAAAAAACCGGAATTCATATCCAGTGTCATCATCACAAAAGCAGCAAGTAAGATTATAAACCTTCAAAGATAAAATCGCTTTATCTTTATCCTTTTCCTTCAAGAGAAATTGTTGTAAATGTCGTGTACACCTTGAATACATTAAATCAATGACTTCGAGAGAAAGAATCAATCACTTTGCCTTTTTATCGTACAAAAGATCCTTTAAAATATTCCTTTTTTAATTTCTGAAATCACAATTCCAACTAAATTGAGTTCAGAAGTTAGAGAAGTCTGAATGTGTTCCGTGATGCGTTAGGTGAAATCTTCTTCGAGAGGAAAAGCGCTTGGAGCAACATCAGACAGAAAAGGTGCAGTATGATTGTTGTAATTGTGAATGTATGAAGAAGAGGTGGATTGGAGTCAAACCGAAGAAGCCACACAGGTGGATGTTGAGTGCAGAACTGCAGATAAGTCTACATGTCTGTCGAGAAACATGAGAATCCCAACTAAGATTACAAACATTCTACAATTTATGAACTGAGCCGTAACGAAACATCAGCTCATACAGAAAAGTACAATCTCATTCTACACGTAAATGGTCATGCATAGCTCTCTCCGTGCTCGTATTTCTTCTAGCAAAGTAAAATATGTTGATCACCACCGTCGTCATAAAAAATGGATAAAAGAGGAGGAAGATATGGGTGCCAGTCAAAAGTCTCGGGTTTTCACTTGAGGACTTTTCAGCCAAGTCAGAGTTACAAACGACTTTGATTTGAGGCTGAGATTACTTCAGATTCCTCCCCATCTTCGTATTATCTCCGTTTTATCGCTCTATTCAGGAATGCTCAACTCCCTTTATCTCTTAATCCTCCTTTAAATTTATTTAGATGACAGTTTGCTATTTCTCAAATTGTTCTTTTACCCATCTCCCTTTTTTGTTGTGATAAACCACATACTTATCCAGCATCTTAATAGCTGTCCTAATGAAAATATACTTTACGTGAGTGCATCTTCAGAATGACAAAATCCACTAAACTGAGATCGTCATAATTATTTTGTTATCTTTTCCTCTGTGACATGTTG
>JAQGAC010002042.1:0-11505 GCA_034696585.1 Isotomurus maculatus
CGCATTCACCTTCCCGACTGCATTTTTGTTGTCTATGTTGAGTGAGTGAACTCTTCAAGGTCTGCCAACCTTGAAGAGATTACTCACTCAAATAGCAACCTTGCAATATTGGCGCTTTGTAAACGGAGCATCCAGCGATGAAGTCGTTCGTTTTTGAGATGGAGTTGCCGATTGTTCATCAGATAACAGCAAGCTGAATGATCAGTGTATGCGTAAGTATCGTCGTGATCTTGCAGATAACTGCGCCATTTTTCTACGGCCCAGATGAGTGCCAGAAGTTCTTTCTCCGTGATGCCGTAGTTGACTTCAGCTGCTGTCAGCGTACGTGAGGCATACTCGACAGCTGAGTGTTTGCCGTCGTATAGCTGGGTAATACACGCGCCAATACCATACTTGCTCGCATCCGAAAAGATATTGACCGGACGTCTTGGATCATAAAGCCGTAGCATCGGTGGAGACTTCAATCGTTCCTTGAGTTCTTGGAACACCTCTTCCCGTCGTTGATTCCAGCTGAATCTGACTCCTTTGTGAAGAAGTTCGGTCAATGGTTTAGCGATGGTAGCAAAGTTTGGTAGCCATTTGCGATACCAGGAGACCATACCTAGAAAGGATCGAATATCTTTAAGGTTTTTGGGAGAAGTTAACTTGTCTATAAAGGCCACTTTGGCTGGATCAGGGCTCACTAAACCTTCTTTCACTATACGTCCCAGAATCTTGAGACGGCGAAATCCCAGTTGGGCTTTTAAAGGATAAAACAACAGATTCACACTTCTAAGACGTTTGAAGACTTGTTCCAGTAGGCGTAGATGATTTTCAAAGCCTTTTGCAATGACCGTAAGGTCGTCGACGTAGAAGAGAACCTCCTTTATCCCGTGGAAGATGTCCCGTAGAATTGAACAGAGAATGGATAGCTGGAGTCCCATCGGTAATCGTTGGTATTGATAAAGGCCAGTGGGAGTAATTAAACCCAGGAACCGTTTATCCGCTTCTGTCAAAGGTATTTGATGGAAAGCTTGTACAAAGTCTAGACCACTAAAGTAGTCTGCTCCTGTTAACCGATCAAAGACACTTTGTAAGGAAGGGATGGGTGTATGGTCGTGCAAGAGCAAGATCTGGTTGAGTTGTCTCAAGTCGACACAGTTCCTTCGTTCTTCAATCCATCCATTTGTTTTTGTAAGATGTTTCTGGAGTGATAAGATGGGCGACATGAAGTTCACCCTGGCTTTCTTCAAAATGCCCGATTATAGCATTTTGTTGACTTCATCATTTATGGATTCTTCTTGTGCCATTGAGACCTTGTATGGTGGTTGAACTAACGAGGTCACGTGGGAGGGGACCTGGAGAAAAGCGTGATCTTCAGAATACTGAATATTGAGCTCTCCGAATTGTCCATCCCAGCTGAAGACGTCTTTATAACTGAAGACCAGTTTACGTAACTGAGCCCTCAGAGGTTCCGTCAACTCTGGACCTAGAGGCACTGAGCTAATTTGTTCTTCGGTGACCAATTATTTCATATGAATTGACCTCATGTTCAGGCGTGAACTTTTCCAAACTTCCCAGCCGTTCGCCTTTTCGAATTGTAGTACCGATTCCAGTGTGGTGAACGGGGATGCTGGTAAGTTTGTCACCCTGAGCGTAGAAGTGCTCTGGGGTGATGGAGTGTTTGGTGGTGAACTGTAGGTTATATTCAAAATAATAGTGTTCTCTGTTTCCTTTAGGGACCGGCGTGAAACGTATTCTGGCATAACTGAATGCCAGTATAACCGTATCTTTACTGCAATATACGGCTTCTTCTGTTTGTTCAGCCACATCCAATTCTGGATATATGTTGAAAACATCTTGAGGTGTCCTCTGATTCTGCCTCTGGCCAGTAGGTGAATCGAAGAACGGCACCTCTTCAGAACCGATCATTACTATCTTCCTACGGGAGTTTATGGTCGGTTTATATTGAACTAGGAAAGGGTATCCTAGGATTACTTTATGTCTTCTATGTTCGAAGAGATACAAAGGAAGCTTTCGTATGGGTGTGCTTCCTATCTGAAAAGTTAAAGTGGCCGTTGTACTCAACGAGCCACTACCGGTAAATCCTATGACCTCTATAGGCCGTGTACACTTAGGATTATCTGCCAGGATAGAGCTGGCTAGATTGATAGAGCTTCCCGTGTCTATCAGACAACATAGGACCTGCTGTCCTATGTTGATATTAATGAAGAGCATTTGAGCGAAGTTAATCATAAGCACGCAGTCGTCTGCTGCACCAGTGTGGTTTTTCTTTGTATTAGACTTGAAATCCGCCTCTGGAGCAGCAGATAACTGTCAATTGTCAATGTACTGAGTACGCACTTGTTGGGAAGAATTGCCGTGCTGGCATTGATTTGCCAAGTGCATAGTACTACTACAAGTGAAGCAGCGCATTCCTTGTGAATTTTGAGATGTACCCGATTCAGCACGATACTGGGTCATCTGACGATCGTTATTTCCGTTGTGGCTGTTGTTGGAAGGACGTCTCCCTCCGCCACAACCACGTCCTCGACTACGAGGTGGTCCACTGTTGATGTAGAAGACATTGTTACCACTTTCACTTTGTCTACCACCCCTGTTATTGTTGCCGTTGTTGTAGTAAACGTCGTTGTTGTTTCGAGTATTGTAATTATTACTGCTCCCTCCTCTTCTTGAAGAGTTGCCGTAGTTGTTGGAGTTTCCGTTATTGGAGTTTCCGTTGTTGGAGTTTCCGTTATTGGAGTTTCCATTGCGGTTGCCTCTGTTCTGGCCTCTGTTACGTTGTGGGCCTGATCCTCGTCGAGCTGCGGTTTGATTGCCTTGGCCGGAGGATCGATCCTGGTGTCGGCCCGAGGCATTGTTAGTGGATAACAAACGAAGCTCTGCAACTTCCGCAGCACTTGCAATAGCATTCAGATGAGCATCAGCAGCAGGAGCTGACGGACCTGCTATGGCCTGTGGACTGGATAACATATCGGGTCCCAAAGCAGTCTGTGGCTGCGTATATTAATGACGCAGTTGGTCATAGCGAATCAGATAGGCCAGGACTCGTTGAGGTGTGTCTGGTCGGAAGATGTACATCTGAGTGTGAATGGCATAATGGAGAATCATATGGGAAGTGCTCCATTGCAGCGCCTTTAATTTTTTGAGGTTGGCGTCCAAACTGTCTAAGTCCTTAAAGGCATTCAGGAATTGCGCGACGAACGTGTTCCAGTCAAGCACTAATTTATGGGGCTGGATACGTTGTCTGGTCGCCTCTTCCGCTATGTGAGTACGATAAAAGCCTAAAGCAGGACCAGCCAAATGTCCTGAGACATGTTGGGCTAATTGCGCGTCATTCCATCCGAAGCTGCGTCCGAAAGTGATGAAGCGCCTGATGAAAGATGCCGCACAACTACCAGGATTTGCATCAAAGACCATTTGATCTCGGATGGGAGACTGGTAGATGATTGTGGACATTTTTGGAGTTACCAAAGCTGTGGTAGTCGCAGTAGCCACTGAAGAAGTGGTTGTCAAAGAAGTGGATGTCACTATGATACCACCCGTGGTAGGGATTGTTCCACCACCTGTGGTGGTCATCGTGACCTTTTTCTTGGGGGAACTCTGTGGAGTCACTAGACCGACTGGTTCTCGGCAAGAAGTTACTGACGATTAGTATGAACTATCATAACTTTAGTGTTTCCATACATTCGGACGATTCAGGCCATCTGTTTCCCTCGAATAGCTCATCAGACTTTATAAACAACTTCTTAAAGTTAATTGAAGTCTTTGTACGAGGTTGGTTTAGCAGAACTTCAATTTAAAGAACCTGACATTCCTGAAACCACTACACAGGCACCAGTTGTCGAGTCTAAGACTCTAGAGAAGGCCAAGTTTTTTCTGAATGGTAGTGAAGTTGCAACAGTGTTTACGTACTCGCAAACCGATTTTCACATTGCGAAACCAGATGGTGATTTGGATTTCTTTCAGGTGACTTGACCATACTGGAACTTGCATTAGAAGGAGGAAAATCAAAGTCAATTTTGAGGTGGGAAGATATGAGAACGAACAGCACGCTTTTAATTTCCGACCAGATAAAACGTTGTTTTGGTTTCACGTCCAATTCATTTCCTCCAGGGTCTCATGAAAATGAAAATTTTAGAGATTTAGATTATAACCAGTCGCTTCCAAAAGATTTCGATTTCATCTTTTCCTCTTATTTGTATTTGAATTAAACCGTTACAATCCCTGAGCCACTAAAACATACAACAGAATCTCTGGTTTCCACAAGTGCTTTTGTATCAGCTAAATTTCGTTTAGGGCTTATTTTACCAAAATCAGTTAATTACCTTACAGTGAAACTATTCCAACTGATATTAGGGTCCAGTTTTCTGCAACTGTAAATAAGCTTTTAGGACTAGCTGACGAACACACATTTCATACGCCTAACACTGTTCTATTTATACCTCAGAGTCTGTTAAACCTTCGAGCAGGAAACACACCATCAGCAGTTCCTCTCCCAGTTGCACCAACCTGGAATAAAAGAAATCAGTACTTTGTTCAGTCAGATCTCCTCCAAGAACAACGAGTTGGATCCTGCAGCCTTCCCATTCTTCGCATCGTTCCTCATCGGTCAAATAAGGCAGATATTTGCACGTTTTCTCTAGTCTTGTGCTTACCTTTAAGACAAAACCATATATCTCAAGCTCGAATTTGGATACCAGACGCGAAAAACACAATATTGCCCACCAGACGTTCCCCAACAAGTGTAGTACTTCGTTTTAAACGTCAACGACTATGACGAAAACTAAGTGCAGCCGTGAAAAGTGCAAGTTAGTTCCAAGTAAAAGGACTACAGTCAAACAAAGCTTCATATCCTGTTACGTTGAGGGGTAAAGCCTAGGCAAAAAGTAACAAAAGGAAGCAGAAAGGGAAAGGGAAGGTCTGTCAGAGAAAGCAACAGAAAAGGAAAGTTCGCAAGAAGTCGGAGGCTAAGAAACCCTGTAAAGGCAGTACACAATCCTACGCGTCCGAGTTAGACTTACAGACAATTCCCCAAACCGATGTGTCTTTATTAAGCACAGACACACATTCTTTTTACCCAATCTTTAGTCTCAAAGAAAATAACCCCGTGCAGTTTATAATCCCAGCTTCGAACAACTTGTATTTGGATATATACCATTCGTTGCTTTATATAAAAGCAAGAATTCTAAAACACGATGGGAAAATACTAGACAGTAGTGATCAAGTGGCCCCAGTTCGTAATTTTTTTCGAGCCCTCTTCAGTTCGTGTGAAGTGTCCATGAACAGTGTGATCGTGTCGAGATCATCTAGTTTTTGCGTACCGTGGACACATTCTTGACGCATTGTGCCACAATAGTGCATACAAGTCATCTGTTCTGTGTTCACAATTATTCATCGAGGATACACCACTTCACCAACAGTGAACGACTTCACCACCAGTTACCCAGGATTTACAAAACGGGCCGATATTTTTAAGCTCAGCACACCTGTTGAAGTTTGTGGCCGATTGTCAGAGTCCGTATTTGATGTAGATAGGGTTTTACCCACAGAAATTAATGTAAAAATCACACTACGACGAAGTGACAATGATTTTTGCCTTGTTTCACCCAACGAAGCCCGTGCAACCCAGCCGTTTCCATATATGGTGGACTTTGAGAGGTGATTTTATATGTAAGAGGACATGTGGTAAACCCTACGGTTTATACAAAACCCCATAAAATCCTCAGTGGAGGTAAAACTCTATTCTACCCCTTAAAGGAATACGACATTCGTAGTTTCAACATATCCCAAGGAACTCAAGTGTTAACATCAGAAAACTTGTTTAGGGAAATACTATCAACATATGTCATCGTGACATTCATTGGTTGTCCATCGTTCTCAGGAAAAAATAATAAAGACCCATTCAACTTTTCTCATTTCAGTTTGGAAAAGCTAGGGATTACAGCAGATGAGGATTCACCCATGTACAAAGAAATCGAAATGGACATGGAAAATAAAGTGGATTTGCTGGCCTACTCAACCCTAGACATGGCAATGTCTAATCTAGATAACGGGAGGGCACTGTCAAGAGATAAATTTGCAAACCACCAGTTTGCATACCACAGACTTCTGTGGACAGCACTCCATTTTCTTCTTGTATTATAGAAGCCGCAACTACACACTGCCTGAAATACTAAAAATGTATAGCATTATTAAGTTGCACAATGACAACATGGTTGATATGTTTCATTCCTTGTTACGTAGAAGATACTGATAAGTTACAATTAAATCAAACGTGTTGTCCAAAAAAAAGCTAAAAAGTAACAGTCCTAAATATAGTTTAGTCATTAAGTACTTCAGTCTTGAGGAGTCAACATGGAGTTAAATGTGTGTGGGTGTTTTGGCGATTATTTGTAGTCTAGTTTTTGGTTCAGCAGATGTTGAAAGAAAAGTGGAGGAGGAGTGTCAAAATTGTGCAGCAGACTTGGATAAAATCTTTATTAAGATTATTCATCAACCTTTCGCCCGACCAGAATACGTCTGTCGCACCACAGCTTCGCTGGTTTCAAAGTTTGGAGTCATTGTTGATCGTTCTTGTGCACCTGATGGCTGCAAAAACTTTTCGCGTCGTCCCATCATGCGAACATTTAGCCCACTAGGGCTAGCATGTCAAGACGCTCAACTCTCTCCCAATGGTGTGCATTTTCAAGTATTAACATTAATCAAATACTACTTGAAATCCTGTTTATGGGTACAGTTTTTACCCTTTTGGTGGTCAAGAGGTCGTGTTTAGAGAATTGTGTAATGAAATATTTCCCTCGACAAGGAAGTGAACGAAACAATCAAGCCGTTGATCATCAAACTGTCTAAAAAGTAGCCGAGGTCGCCTGTGGACTTTTATTTTTTGTTACAAACTTTATCATTTATTTAAGACCGAGGAGGCTACTTTTTGATTGTAGTAGGTTCATCAATCCTACTCAAGATCTTCAGAACCGGCAGCTGTGTTGGCCACGTAGGAATACCTCAGGTTCACAGACATTAACCCTTTTGTGCTCGTAGTTGATCAGTGTAAAATGGAATCAACCAGTACCCAACGAGGATAATCCCACCCGTAGAGACTAATAACGAAGAATTGCAACTCTACAATAACCGTTACTATAGGTTTTTACCTTTAAATAATTACAAGTTTCAACGAACATTTTGTCTAACGCCAGCTCGACTTACCCTAGCCGGGTTTTTTGACTTGGGTTAAGACAACAAAGTGAAGTGTCATTCATGTGGTCTTGTCTTTGCTCTTAAAAGGAAGCATGATCCATTCTTTAAACATGCGTCCAGGTCAAAGGATTGTATGGCAGCCAGAAAGTACTGTTTTATGCCGAAAAATCCCCTAAGCTGTGTCCAGTTCAAGTGGCAGTAGGCTGTTCATCATCGCAAACTGTTGCAGCTGCTGGGAATGTAGAACAAATAAATCAACAACTTGAGGAAATAACGCATAGAATAAATAGCATGAGGTGTGTAGTTTGTATTGAAAGATTTGCAGACCAGTTTTTTTTAACAGTTTTTTTCAGTGCAAACATCTAAAAGTTTGCACTGAATGTTGGTGTCAGCTTTTTAAAACAAAAGGAAAAAAAAGAATCCAAGATTGTGTTGTATGTAAAGGTAATGTGCACAAAACTTTCAAAATTTTTATAACATGATTAAGTTAGTTATAATGCTGTAAATAAGCTGTGTAATTTTGTGTTATCTTAAGCTTGCTAAAAAATAATAAAAAAAACTTTTTTTAAAAACCATTTCACTGTCTAACAACTTTGCATTTAGTCAATCACCACCACCATCATCACATTCATCATCTTCACCTGTTACTACATTTCCTTCATTGAAGAGGACGAGAAGGATTTTCAATGAGAAGTTTAAGTTTATCTCCATCGTCACCACCAATTCCTATCAACAGCTCCAGATTTTGTGAAGGAATCTTCTTCCAATTGAGGTCAGGCGGAGATAAGCTCACTTTTATAAAGGTTATAGAAGAAGGTAGAGGAGATAAGTACGATTAAAAGTCAAGGAGGAAATGGTTTGTGGTGAGGGAGATTAAATATTATACTTATTTGTTGCTTTTAGTACTCTTTTCTTCGTGTGTTAATATTTGGCTTTTGAGAAATGGAATATTAGTGAGGATACTTTGGGATCCGAGTAAAAAGAATTGGAAGCGATTTTAATGGAGTTTTATTGTTTGGCAGGAGGAAGGATAAGGGAGTCTCCGCTGGATATTTTGTCACGTGCTGCGGGAATGGTCTCAGGAAGTAGCACCAATTCCAGTCCGGTGCATACAGACCCTGTGGTTGTTATTGAACCACCGCAGGTTCTTTCGAACTCGAGGGAAGGCGTTTATTCACTACCGATGAGACTTTTCACTGGAGGAGGAACGTCGGTTACTGTCCTTGTGCCCCGTTCTTTACCAAATTTTTCACGTATCCGTCCAAAAAAACGACAATGTCCCACTTTTTTGGGTTCACTCTTGACCCCCCAAAACTTTGATTGGATAATGGGGGGAATGAAAAAGTACACAAGATTTTCCTCTTTCACTTTGACCTGCGAGGTCACGCGACGTCAAAATTTAAGGTCAAATCATGTAACTGTGAGTTGTGACGTCGCGTGACCTCGCAGGTCAAAATGAAAGAGGAAAATCTTGTGTACTTTTTCATCCCCCACAACATCCTATCATTTTCCTTTTAATTTGACCTCTAAGGTCAACCTAGGTCGAAGTTTGAGGTCAATGATGGAAAAGGTCATAAACTTTAAAATTTCTTGATTGGATGTTGTGGGTCGTTTTTTTTGGACGGATACGTGAAAAATTTGGTAAAGAACGGGGCACAAGGACAGTACCAGTAACAAAAGGAAGTTTGAGGAGGTACGAGGAAGTGGGAGTAGCGTGGACGATCAACTGCCATTGGGACAAGCACCCCCACCGTCGTCGAATCTGCAGTAACAGTCTTCGTCTTTTAATGGTGTTCATCACAAGAAGTTGTCTGCTGTGCTTTACAATGGGGTTGTAGATAACAACCCTTGTAAGTTGCATTTATTAATTAGAACTAGTTGATTTTTAAATTGTTAAAAACTAATTAAAATCTGAACTTGGTGTTGTAGGAAAGAGGGAAACCTGAATGCTAAGATAGAAAACAATAACAGGGGAGGGACCACAACGTCAGAAGGAAGTGGAACGGATCTCCGAAGAACCAGTGTGATTTACTACGCTACACAAACTCCAGGAGTGGAGAACAACGGATGAGTTCCTCCAGTTGGTCCCCCTCCGTCCAACCTCCCTCTCTCTTCTAGCGGAGGTCATCCTTTAGTAGTTAGTGGTGGAGCAGGTGGAGGAAAATTGAGGAGAAGGTACCTTTATCACCTACACAACCAAAGGCATCCTTCAGGGTCATCCTCATCCTCAAGCTCAGAAATGTCGCCTCTTCCGCCACGCAGAAAACACGTCAAGCGAAAGCAGAAGCGCGGAGGTGTGTTGGGACTTCCACTTGGTCATGGAGGGCTTCTTGTGCACATGAGAGACGGACTGTTAGACGTAGAAAGCAGCCAGAGAAGAATTGTCGTGATCACAAGCAGAGAACACGACATAGATGAGCACTTCCGCAGATCCCTCGGTGACAGGTACGACAAATGCTACAAAAAGGAGGAGGAAACCAGCAAGTCCGTTGCGCCTGTTAAAGCTGAGGCTTCTCTGTCTCCTTCATCCCCAACTCAGCCACCGGAGACTACTGGCGCATCCCATTCCAATTCTCCCATTAACGTCAAACGGGATAACTTATCTCGGCTCGGCCGCTGATCTCGATATGTCGTTTTCAGGTAACCAATTCTTTCCTCCTTGCAATCTTATAAAGAAAGGCTTCGCTATTTGTTAGTTAAAAATACTCTAACAACAATTTATTTCTTTTACAGTGGATGACCACTTCGCTAAAGACCTCGGCTCCGAAACGTGGTCAAGGATAAGCAAAGGAAGCAACAGAGTTAAACCGATTCCGGAGAAAAAGCGCATCTTAGGTGAGGGAGTTAACATGCACTCTAAAAAGGACGATATAATATTTTGTTACTAATCTCATAATCTGAAATGTATTTGTGCCGAACCTCTTGGCAGTCTCAAACATTCTGATTTTTTAATGCAACACGACCTTCGAACACAGTATCGTGTTTAATTGGTTTTAAAGGCCAAGATCCGTTAAGACGAATACATCACTAATCAACCTAGTCCGAATATTAAATTAGTGAGTTTGTCTAAATTACATCGTGCACCGGTTTGGCTACACAATCTGCGTAGTATTTAAACTGACTGAGATGTATTCCAAAAAACACGAAAGATTTTGCTTTAACGGTCACACTGTAGTTCTGAAACAACAATCCTTACTCTGTTCTGAATAATCCGTATAATATAATGCAAAGTAAAAATAATTAATATAAATGTAAGAACGAGTACTTATGCTTTGCCGTATATCGTAATACAGTTTTATGTCCATGCAGCCGTTCAATGTGTCGAAATCTTCAAAAAAATTATTTCACTCCTTCAATTCATTACCTTCAATTCCTACAGGTGGAACGTGAAATTATGCGAAGAAATACCGTTGAATATATTTTTTAGATGTGTTAAAAACTCAAGCTTATTTACGGATATACTTCGAAAAATAAATCTTAATTCCAATTTTGCTAACTTTGTCGTTAAGACAGGGAAGTCACCTGCTAAAAAATTTTGGGCCTCAGATTCAGTCGTGCCTAGTCAGTTAAATATATTTTCGTTGTTGACAACCATCTAACATATTTTTTGTGACAACTTAAAGGGCATCTTTTCGGCGATAAAAATATAGTAGGCAAAGTTCGCCTGCCAAGAGGTTCGGCACAAATACATTTCAGATTATGAGATTAGTAACGAAATATTATTTCGTCCTTTTAGGAGTGCATGTTAACTCCCTCACCTAAGATGCGCTTTTTCTCCGGAATCGGTTTTATTTTCAGCTTTATATTCTCCGGAATGGACTTTATTGCCAGCTTGTTGGTTGTCCCCATGCTACAGTTCTTAAATATGCACCGAACTATTAGTTAAAATTAACAGAGGACATCTGCTAAATAACGAAAATCTTTGAATATATGTTAATTACACATTGCACGACATAAAATGGACACAACAGTTCTGTAATCCATACTTAAGATGAAGTTAAGGGAACCTAACCAACCTAATTACAATTGGGATTTAAATGCTGCAACATTTGAAGAAGGCTTTTCTGCTGTAATCTTTAAATCTCGAGCAAAGCCTTAAGGTTTGCAGGCGAGGATTTTTTAGTGGTTATTAACCAGGAAATGTCTAAATCAGAAAATGCAAGTCCTTCAAGTGTTCTAAATCGGCTCAAAGCAACATAGGCTTGACCGTGTGTATTGTCGAGGAATCGTTACTGCGTACTGGATTTACGTGAAAAGCAGATTGTTTTTTCACTATCTTGCCAGTGCCGCCAGTGTTAATCTTATGGG